>JAGDQP010066812.1:0-11233 GCA_022664845.1 Lepisma saccharinum | reverse complement strand
GACAACAAGTATTTATTGCTTTACGCTGCAGATAATCAATGTAATCAGTAGAATTGGAGTTAAAAACTGCTTAGACATTCAACCCAATTTGCTATTGATTTGTTTTCCTGCAGCCTTACGAGGCAAATGATGGGATTATTTATGCATTGACTGCCACATTGCTATACTTCCTTTATCTTCACCCTGATAAACGTAAGGAATTAACGAAGGACATATAGACTGAAGTTATTTGGTATAATTTGTAATAAAATATCAATAAACCTCCAGGGAACTGAAGAAATGTTTTGAATCATACGAAGAATGTAAGTTCCTAGAGTTAATACATCTTCGAAGACATTTTTAAACTGAAAAACTATGAACTACCGAAATATACTCCCATATCGTATGCAGTACGTTAATATCTAATTACGGTATTATTCAAGGAAGATATATATATATATATTTCGTATAATTACCGTCAGCAAAAATCAATTATCTGTAGCTAGGGTTGCCAACCAGCCCTGTATTCTACCGGTCTGGCCGGAAATTTTAGTATTTTTTTTTTCTATTGGGCCGGTGACCAGTATCAAGCTATCACCGGCACTATTGCGACTGGTAATTTTCTGAACATTAGTTGACCGTCTTACGCGTGGCTTTCATAGAGATTTTGCGACTACCTATAAAAAAACTAAAATCTCGGAGTCAACCTTTTCTTAATTTTGTCGTTTATTCTATTACCGCTTACTAGCGAGATACAATTAATGTACTTTGTCTAGCGTATAGTACTTTCTTTAAATTTACATCTTGAACAACAGCGCGTGATATAAAATATTACCTTACAGATAGTGCTTTTATATAACTGTCAGAACTGAAATATCAAACTATGCCGGAGAAGGATAGCGCATTAAACATTTCTTAACTTCTTTCGTAAAAACTTAATTTCCTTTTTTATTATTCAGGGGTAGGAATGCAGGTATTTCACCGGTAGGGCTAAAAATTGTACCAATTTTGTGATTAAAATCTGTGGCTGACACATAAGCCTCACCGACCTATCATATTTATCTATGAATTATGATAATCTCTGCCAGAGACGATAGTCAGTTCTGAAATCCGAGCTTCTAGTTCAGATTTGCCACTCACCCTTTTCCCGGTCTGTTGGATGTTTTATTTTTATTTGTCCTCTTTGAGAAAAAGAAGCGGATTAATTTCTTTCCTATCCCTCTGCACAATTTATTTTAAGTACTCCCCCATTTTTTTTTTTAATTTTCTGGTAATAATTTTTAGGTAGGCCTACATTATTTTGCTCTAATTATTTTCTTTGAGTTGCTGGTATTGTGGTTTATTTGATATTATATTTTCTCTGGGATAATACATCCTATTAATTAATCAGTTGCGTCAAGTTTTGAGCTGCTCAAGTAGAGGTATTCTAGTTTACAATATTTATATTTTCCAGTGGGAAGTGGTGTTTTAGGTATTGTTCACCAATCCTGGTTTTTGATTACGTCTTTTTTCTGCACAAGAAGTTACACTTGTACTCTTCTGTGCTTTTTTTGGTCTGTTTCTATCCCCTGTTGATTATCCAACCCCTCATAGCTAGTTAGCTGTGCCGGTAATTCTATTTCACATAGTTGGCAACCCTATCTGTAGCTCAAAGTTCCGGGAAATAACCTACATCTATTTCAAGGGCAGAAATATGTTTCCTTTTACTAGTGCTCCGGGCTCCGAGCTTCGCCCGATACTGTGAAAGACAGTGTAACAAAAAATGTTGTGTTACATGTATATTTTTTTTAAAAGAAATGTATAAATCCATAATGAATACTCTTGTAAAAAAAACAGCTATATAGGTATATGTTTCTCCTAATGAGTCTGTTGCAATAGGGCTCTGAGAAGTATTATTTCAAATTTGATCATAACGTAGCCACAGGTAGGTCGAAATCACTTGATTGTTGTTCTGAATATCAAAATCTATAACATTGAAGCTCTTTCAACAATTAATAAAACAGAAAATTAAAAATCGGTACGAATAGAACTCTTAAATTGCTTATGAACTTTCTTCCCTGAAAGTTAGAACTATCTAGGCTTGAATTTGTAGGAGCAGCATTGAAATCTCGTGTAGTACTGCCATCTTTTGTTGGAGATCGTTGCTTTACATTAACTTCATCTCTGCCGTAGAACTGATGCTCCCGGAATTCTCAGAGCCTAAACTTCTCCGTGGGAGACTTGGGGAAACCAGACCCTAATACTGCTGGTGAAAGTTCTCCGGAATTTTTCACTTGGAGTTTACGGCGTGATGATATTTCCGGTCCCGAGAACACAAGCAGAAAATGCGAGACGTTTTCCTTGTGTGGCCTTCCCTGAACCTCCTTACAGGGAAGGAAGGATCACTCAGATCACCTCGAAACCCTACTTCAAAATTTCGAACACAAGTAGGTCAGCCACAAAGAGATTACCACACAAAAAATTAGCTGCCATTTTGAAGTGCAAGGTCTTTGAATAAAAGGGTAAAGTTTGGACGTGGCCTGTACACAGTGTTTGTCAAAGTACCAGAACTGCTAAATATCTCGGTTAGAATTCGTTTTTGAAAACTTGAAAACGAAAAACATTCCAGAGAATGAACAGAGCTATCGGATGGGTTAGTCCATCAAAATGTGTGGGGCCCAACTTTGATTTTTTTTTTTTTTACTGGGAACCTCCATCTTTTATTGTGGATTCTGTGTGTACGGAAAAAAACTAAATCAGAATATGTCCTGCTCATAACTGTAGGATGTGAGTCCTGGGCCCTACAGGGCCGGAAAGCAGATAATGGTGACAAGTGTTAAAAGTTTCGGAAATACTAAATATCTCGGTTAGAATGCATTCTTTTTCTGCATGGAGCTTTATTTATGTAATACATCTGTCTCACGATAGTACAGTGTATGTTTAACGATCTACTACTTTTATTCACACTTCACATAATTCCTAATCCATTATTTATATAAAATACTCTCCGATAGTCATTTGCTCCGCTTGACAATACTAACATATTCAAAATATTTCCAGAAACAATAAAATAAGCTTTTTTTTAACTGATTTTGTACCAAACCGTGCGAGTTTTCATACACGCCAATACAGTGTTCGATTTGCTGGTTGGGATAATGGGGATTTTCCTTGGTACGTGAGAATTTCATCCTCGGTTATTAATATCTAGTATCACCCCAACCAGGGATAAAATCTTTCTATTTTCACCAAAAAGGTAGTATGTTGAAACTTGCAAGCATCCACTAGTTTTAGGATTCCCCTTCGTAATTTATAACAAATCAGACACTGCGCCAATACTGTGGAACAACCGCAACGGAGCATAGGAAAAGTTTGACAGTGATAACCATTATATGAGTGCTAAGAAAGACAGCAAGCTCGAGCATTTTCTCTATTTTCGATAGATTCCACGAAATTACAAGAAAATCAGAGAAGTGGCTAAGAATTTTGAGAGACCCGCCAATCAGATGGTTCTGTTGACTTTCTGAAACATTTCTCTTTTAATTAAAAAAACGCGTTGGAACTGACATGTTTAGCCGTTCCGGAACTTCTTCTCACCATTATCTGCGTTCAGGCCCTGTAGGACCCAGGACTTACATCCTACAGTATTGATCAGGACGTATTCTGATTTGGTTTTTTCGTATACCGTCTACAGAATCTGCAATAAAAGATGGGGATTCTCATTTAGAACATCAAAGTTGGGACCCACTCACATTTTGACTGGCTAACCCATCCGATAGCTCTAATGACTTTCTGCAACTCGTGTCTCTTTCAAATTAAAAAAAAAATAACGCGTTCTAACCGAGATATTTATTTACCCGTTCCGGAACCTTTAACACTTCTCACCATTAATCTACTTTTTCGGCCCTGTAGAGTCCAGGACTTATCCTACAGTATTGAGCAGAACGTATTCTGATTTAGTTATTTCCGTAGATACAGAATCCTCAATGAAAGATGCAGGTTCCTATTTAAAAAAAAATCAAAGTTGGGTCCCACACATTTGATGGACCAGCCCATCCGATAGCTCTGTTCATTCTCTGGAATGTTTTTCGCTTTCAAGTTTTCAAAAACGGTTTCTAACCGAGATATTTAGCAGTTCTGGTACTTTGACAAACACTGTATACAGGCCACGTCCAAACTTTACCCTTTTATTCAAAGACCTTGCACTTCAAAATGGCAGCTAATTTTTTGTGTGGTAATCTCTTTGTGGCTGACCTACCTGTGTTCGAAATTTGAAATAAGGTTTCGAGGTGATCTGAGTGACCCTTCCCTTGTTAGATCCTTATGTCGTGCCTCCTGTGCATACTCTGACACCAATACCGTATAATGCCTGGACCATGTGCTAAATTCTTGTGGACTGACACAGGCATTTAGTACCAGCCCTAGTAGCACATACATGTTTTAAACGGTTTTATCAACGTTTAAAACACGTATGTGCTACTGGGGAGGGGCACGGACTGAGGTACAGTTTGCTAGTTTCTTCGGCAAACTCGTAAATGGGCCAGAAGCTAATGTTTCCAAAGCTGTCTCTATTGCTCTTCAACCATCGGGTCCTCATTTTCGTACAATGCAATTTTATTGTCCTGGAAATGCATTCTTCAACACTCAGAGGATATACTTGAATTACTCATGATTCCACAACAAATCTATACAGTTCTCTCCTTCGGTTTTTGGGTGCATACGTCAGGCACACACCAAAAAACGCCCGCAAGAACATCGTGCACTTGTCACTTTCAGCCTATGGTGTTGTCAATCGGATACCTACGGGCACGTAATCTTACCGGTTTCTGTACACGGAAGGTTCATACAGTTACATGGGATTTTTTTCCGGTGGATACTATTTGGTACATTTTTAAAAAAACCTTAGTCAAATTTTTAACAGCTAATAAACTACAATTTCTTAAGTTCCACTCTTCACTTTGTTGTTTCGCGAACAGAACTTACGATATGGCTCGTCGAAAAGCATGCACTAATACAACAGAGGTATCCACCTTGCCAATACACTGAATGCGTTGGGTTATAAACCATACACAGCACGATAGTACACACCAAAACATGAGTGTGTACGCTCGGCAACTGAACGACTTTTCAGGTAGTGCGGCGCCGGGACAAAGTTCATGAGCTCGTTTCACTAACTTCGGCCTCAAGATCACATGAAAAATAACATTTACAGTTAAGCCTGGACATTTCGGAACACAACGGTGTAGCAGTTCGCCTTCAATACACGATTCGAAAAGTGATTTTTTTTCCAGCTAGATTGTTGAAATTGAAAACTGTGCCACGCTTTCATTCCATATTTTCTTACCTATTCTCTCTTCTTCTCTCCTCATCCTATTTTTATGATTTTTTTTTCTGTTTCTGACATCCATTGATTTCCATTTTTCATTGAGGGGTGTACTTTCCCCCTGCATTATCTTATGTATACTGTTTCATTTCACTTCTATTATTTCATTTCATCTATGCTAATTCAAGAATATCCAGGAAAAGTTCTATGCTTAAGTTTTGAATACATTTTATTACCTGGGAGAGATTGAACGAGGGAGAAAGAGAGGTATCTTTAGTGGACACGAATGGACGGTACAAAGATGTAATTTGGGTGGTCTAAATACCCGGTGTTCAAAGTCGCAACTTGTTAAACGGAGTGTACAAGAAGTGATCGTGGCTGAGGTAGTAGAGGAATGGTTCCGCATCCGCTATATTCTGGGTTCGAATCCAGCGATGGGCCATCCTGGCTGTGATTTCTTTCAGACTTTTCACCCTGTATCACACCAGATTAACTAGGCACTAGCAGACACGCTTTCTACGTCCCTCCGCATGCCCTATTCCAGCATGAGCCAAAAATGAGACCATGAATTCAATTCAATTCAACTGCAAAATTGTTTAAAGACGTCTAGGAAAATTAATTACGCGCGTTGGAAACCCACGTGAAGACATGATACACCTCCTATTCAATCCACTACTGGATGAGACCTCTCCTGGACGGAGGAGTTGGTCTACTACTTCCACGCTGGTCAGACGTGTTGGGAGAGGAGAGCCGAAGCTCTCAACTGTGATCGCTGCTGTCTTTAACAATTCACAGTAGCTCCCCAATTTTCCTCACGATGCTGGGTCAACACCGAAATTTTGAGCTCCCACCGGTAATCGAACCCGGTATCGCTCGCACTGAAGTCGACCGCGCTACGCAGTAGGCTATATATAGTAGAGCATCGATTATCCGGATTAATTGGGGGACCGATAGTGTCCGGAAAGCCGATATTTCGGACAAACGATTATTACTTAAAATACAGCGCTAAATATCAGTGATTCCGCCAGACCCTCCTGTGGGGGTGTCACACTCTAAATCCTCGAGAGCACCTCCCAACTTAATTTTTTTTACTGTAAACATCGATATAGATACCATGAGAAACTTCACTTATATCTACCACTTCTGACTTTACACTCACACCTACCTGGCGGAATCCCTGCTAAATTTGAAAGTAAAATCGGTTTACCTACATAATCTTGCAATCTCGAACGTAAGTTTGGTTTTAAAAGTTTTAAGAGTAATAACAGAGGACTGTTAAAGACCTTAAAACAAGATTACTGTAGTCAAATCAAACGAAAATTGGTCATATATATTTTTTTTTATTCATGACTCGGAATTTTCAGGATAACCGATCCTCTGGACCACCGGTTTCCGTATAACTGATATTCTACTGTGTAGTTAACAGAGTGAAGCCTTCAGGGATGTAAAAACGCCCCCGCAGCGCTCGCGTTGCGGGGAGGGCGGCGCACCAGCTCTGGGGATGCAGATGGGACTCAGAACGAGAAGAGATGCACCAACTAAAAGTTGCGGGGGCGGAAGAGGGAGCAGAGCCAGTTTGCTACGCCACTGAGTATCATTATATTCGTATTTATGGAACGAAGTTTACCCAAAAGGATATTTCACAAGGCTACAGATTTATTATTATTTTTTTTTTTTTGCTCATAATGTTAAGAATTCTAGTATTTGTATAAATAACGTATAAGATAGTCTTTTATTTACAAGTAAATTTAAAAAAAATGTTATGACTGACGCTAAATAAAAGATTTGGTTATGTGTTACATTATGAAACTTCAATACATATTATAAATATTATTTCGATTCATTAAAAATTGTCGGATAAGTGCACTTTCTCAGTGCAACATATTGCATATAATTATAACAACGAAATAATATTTCAAAATTTTTAAATTAATCTTCCAAGTACGGTGCCTGCAATGTAAATTAGTTCGGTGTTACCAGATGGTGCTAATTTCGAAATCAGAAAAAAATTACCATCAGCATTTTCGATAATTGAATGTACGTTATTCTCGAATTTGAAAATTTATTATTAACAAGAACACGACTCCTTTTCGTTTTGATTAGCACTTGTGCGAAATAACAATGTGCAAAACATAGCTATTATGCTACATACCTTGACTGCATAAGTACACAATTGTCTTAACTAGCCAGTAATTGTCTTAACCAATTACGACTTAGTGTATTCACAAATTCGTTCCCTTGAATATATCATATTAGGAATTCAAATCGTAATAAGATATTGTTTCTTTTCTTTTGATAGAATTACACGCTTTCTTAAAATCTATGAACAACTTGTAAACCATCCCATTGTATTCCCATTTCTATTCTAGTATTTATTTCAAGGCGAGAGTCTATTCGAATGTGAATCTATTTCTTCTAAATCCACAATTGGTGATCTCCAATTATTTCACTATACGCTTAGTCGTGTTGTGAATGTTAAAAGTTTGACTGCGTTTGGTGTAACATTCGCCTTATTTTCTCTAGGTTCTTCAGTGTAAACAATTCGCCCGAGAGTAGTATGGAATTAGGCACTTCTCTTCACATTCCGCCCCACCAAAGCAAATCATCTCCCATGTGCTTTACGATAAAGAAGCTGACACTTGGGTGAAACTGAATTAAAGATTCTGCCGATTAAAGTTATTTCATGTGTATATTTTACAATATGAATCATGTGGTTTGAAATACACAGCAACATGGCTACCAGACTGAAATTCAGATTCACTTAAAGTGGCTTACTTTCTGAAGCCTGAAGTTTGATGTAATCATTTCGTTCTCGATAAGCTTGTGAGAGTCGTTTTCAGTATTATAGAATAGCAAAATTGCATTCATTAATTCAGAATCAGTTTCAAGTTACATTATTGCATGCGATTTTACCTTTTTTTAATAAAAAAGTAACTAGACATATTCTAGACAAAAAAAACACACTTACTCTGCTTTACTAACGTTGATGGCGTATATAACACTTGAACTAGTCATCAATTCACTAGTGCTTATGGTTGCCAAAAATGTTGTTATATCAAATGCAGACATCCTGTTCGTCAGATCTCACATCATGTGACTTTTCTCTTCTTTCATGTTAAAACAATTCATATATCACTGTCGCCGAGCGGCCGTGGCTCAGTGGTAGAGCCTTGGCTTAGCATTTGGGAGGCCGTGGGTTCAATCTCAGCGGCTGACTATCCTGATTTAGGTTTTTCCTCAGTCATACCAGGAAAATGCCGGGAAGATGCTTTGAAATTAGGTCCAGGCCAACACTATCCCGCATCCTTTTTCCCTCCTCTATTCCGGCCTGAGCCTTAGACGCCATAAAGACAATTCATTCATTCTTATATACAACTGTTAACGGCGATTCTGTTCTTTATAATAAAAGTGATTCGATAAGGATAAAATTGAGTAGGCGGTAACAGCAATAAATAGTGATTCAACTCGCTATTTCAGATTGTGGGTACAAGTATGGATAAGCCTACCTTTGATTAGCGCAAGTATAAATGATTTAAGATTTTTGGTTAAATTAAAAACTTCAACATATGAATTTATTTATACAGAATTACTGAGTTTACAGTAATAAACGCTTAGGTTTACAGGTAAATACTAATAACATTTCATTAGAGAAATATTAACAAAACTGCAATGTTAATAAGTCTGACAGTAACAATTTGTTTGTAATGGAATATTAATTAATTTTTGATTGATTTGGCATTTTCTGAATTTCCAACGTTTAAGTAATAGTTGGGCCATCTAGTGTGGTTTATATAAATTCTATAACGTAGCTCTAATTCTGTAATCTAGATTTTTTTAAATGTAATATTTAAGGGGTACAAACATAATTTTCTTTACCTCCTGTAGGATTTTCGTGATCTAATAACATTTGCATTGCAGGCCATAACACCGGTCATATTTCTGGAATGTGGCAGGGATTTGAATAACACATAGATGTGTTCCCTATGACCAGCAGTGCACACTTTGAAGAACTGTGTATTTGGACAAAGAGTCTTGCTCATGGTTCAAGTTACAGCGAATATTGTTGAGCTACGAAACCCCACCATTACTTTCCGAATGTCCTGTATTGTTTTACCGTATTTATTTATCCATTTACTTATTTAACGAAATTCCAAATACAGCCAGTTTATATTAGAATGTATAATATTAACAATGTGAAAAAAGAAATACCAAAAATATTTAATAATAACAAAAACAATAACATCAACAAAATACTAAAACAAAACCAGCGGGAACATATAAAGTGCTGAATTAAATGAAGTTTCCGTGCTAAATAGATCAATGTTAATCTCTAGATCATTGTAGATCTTGGGCAAGCGAGCGCTTGGATAATAGAAAGCCGCATGGGCCGATCTATACAAAATGCGTGATTGCTTGGACTGAGTCTAGTAGGAATGCGAAAATGGAAGTTCAGGCAGGGAGATCCAGATCTTAATTTTCCGTAGGGTAATTTATGCAAGAATTTGAGATCAGCTTTTTTTTTTCGGATTTCCTGTGAGTGAAGTACGCGTATTAGGGAATTTGCGAGATCCTGTTTGCTGATGTTGTGAGTGATAGGTTTTCTGTAGCGCACAATAGCTAGGAAGAAATTATGTATAGAGTTCAATCTGGACTAGGAATGGGCACAAAAACCGGGTTTTCGTTTGTTTTTTTTAAACCGAAACAGATTTTTAATTTTACTTCAAAAACTGGTTTCCAATTTTTCAATCAAACGCCGGTTTTTTTCTTCTCAAAACTTCGGTATTCGGTTTCTATCAAACGTCGGTTTTTCTTCAAAAGCCGGTTTTCGTTTTTTTTAAATATCAAACTTCGTTTTTTCTTCAAAAGCCGGTTTTCGTTTTTTTTAAATATCAAACTTCGTTTTTTCTTCAAACTTCCTGTTTACCAAAAACCGAAGTTTGAGTTAAAAACACCAAACACCGGGGTTTAAACAAATTTCACCAAAAACCGAAGTTTGAATGAAAACACGAAACATCATCGCGTGCTGACCTAAAAAAAAAACCACTGAAATGGTGTTAACCTGACCCCGTGGTCTAGTGGTTACGGTCGCTGATTTGGGATAAGCACTGAGATAGGAAGACGACACACAGAGTCCCTCCATCCTGATTGACGTTTTTCGGGATTTTACCCACTTCCACAGAGGTACTTGGTCAATCACTACCTTTCCCATTCTTTCTCCCTGGCTGGAATTTAAGATTTAATGGCCTGTATATATGAGACTGTAAAGGCAAGATACTAGTTATTTTCAAATGTTAAAACATATTTTTATATGTTCGAAATAAACAATTTGTCTGTAACTCTCATAGTATTAAAGAGATAGGGATGAACCGACCCCTCCATGTAAAAGACTGACTGGGGAAGTGTTGCTAATTAAATATAAAAAAATCACTAAATTTCAAGTAACTTACACTAAATTTGAGTTGGCAACACTGAACAATTTCTTTTCCATCGAATCACAAACACAAAATTTCATTGCAACTTTCGTCACATTCTAAGACAGTTTCAAAGAATACTTTTTGCTCAAAAACCTGAAAATAATTCCACAAAATACTCCCGAAATTTTTGACATTTTTTATTAACTTTCTCATTAACTAATAACAATAAGCTATATCTTTAAAATGGACATAATTTTGAATAGAGGATTACAAATAAAACTGTTTTCGAGTAAATGATGGGCTTTTTAATGCTTACGATATTTTTTTAAAGAATTTTAATAATTATAAATAGATAAATATGCAAACGTGGAACAATACAGGGTCATCGAAAAAGATTGCTGGGACTATAAACTGTTGTTATAAATAAACCTCCTCAATGGTTATACATGTGTGGCGTCTTAAAGTGTTCAGGAATGTTGGAAGTTTTAGACTTGTCTTAGTACATTTCGATATCGGCGCCATTTGTAACTCTGCAGACGTT
>JAGDQP010066811.1:0-11233 GCA_022664845.1 Lepisma saccharinum | reverse complement strand
TTCACTAGTATAGTCGTAGCCAAAGCGGGAGAAAAGTCAGGGGAACATATTTCTCATTAGCCCAATGTAGAAGGTGATCACCAAGGCAATGTTTGGTTTCTCCAATTTTTCTCTTATGTTGTATAGCAACAAATTTTATGATTGTTCCCTATGTTTGGCGTGAATACACCCTATGTTGGAATTTTTTTGTAGACGTATGATCAGTGTGAGTGTTGCCACCTGCCTGTAAATTATAAAAAAATCGGATTTTTCCTTAAACTTTCAGGTTTCTTCTTCTTCTTGTAAATATGAAGCACAATGGGAACATGTGATATACCGTTGAAATCTCTGTTTCATTAGATTTCCCACAAGGTATCGTTTACAACTGGCGGGTAATTAGGGATGGCACCAGCGTCGCTAATATGAAGGCCTTCGCCTATTGAAAATTTTCCCTTTAAAACAAATTTTCTCGTCAAGAAATATGAAATCTGCCGAAACTGATTTCCGGGTTCCCATTTTCGTAATACAGATAAAAAAATGGAATAAAAAGACACCCCACTCGATTTTACCGGGTAAAGTGGCTCACGTTCCACCCTAGCTGATATTCTAACATGTTTCAGTCGTGGAACGTCTGATGCGGCCAATATCTTACAAGGAAATCCTAACGGCTGACCTCTCTGGATCCGGGAATTGATGATGACTATCGATAACCCTTAGGGTCAGAAGGACCTGGGCAGATATCAGCAGGTACATAAATCAAGAAAGATGCTCCATAAGTGTAGCAATAGGCATATTAAACTAAAATGAAATAGAAAATAACGATCCAATGTCTCGGCACATAATATAGAAGAGTGCATATATTAGTGCATATCAAAAGAATGGAGGCCATCTTGAAATCCACCATATTGGATGTATTACGATAGTTTGAATGAAAAGGAAATCATGTGACATATCATTTTAGGTGATCTCGATCCGTGAAAGTCAAATGTGAAGTCATTTTTTACCTACGCGTATTTGTTTAGGAGATGGAAACCCTGATATTTGGGATTTCGTATCCTACTGTATATTCTCAAAGTGGCAGCGTTTGATGACCCCTCTGGATCCGGGAATTGGTAATGCTCATGAATAGCCCCTAGGGTCAGAAGACCTAATATTGGTTCCCCATTTATACAGGGTGCTCAGAAAGTGTAGGTACTTAAATAAAGAAAGATGCTCTATAGACATATAAAACAAGTATTAATTAGAAAATTAGAATCCAATGTCCCGAAAGATGCTCTATTTGTATTAATAGACATATAAAACAAGTAGTAATTAGAAAATCAGAATCCAATGTCCCGACACTTGATATAGGAGAGAAGGGCGCATATCGCAAGCATGGTAGTTTTAAACGTCTTGAAAGTCGCCATATTGGATGTAGGTTGAGAATTTTAGATGGGAAGCATGTCATGTGATATATTAAGCTGGTGTGGGCAAATTTCTACTGTATTTACTTATTCTCAAATTTAACTTTATTATTTGATTCTGCTCAGTAGAAAAAGTGGATCCCATGGTGTTCTTTTATGTTCCAGCGTCAGTAAGTAGATGGACATAATAGTAAGTTTATACACTGCCATCATGGAAATGGCAATCTATGTAAAAATGTGAGAAACACAGCGTATTCCGGCACAACTACACTTTAGTACTGGAGTTCCATTACAGTGGCTACAGGTTGTCCCAAGAGATGTAAAACACATCTCTTGGTTAACTGACTGGAAGACTACATGTTCATCTTGTAAAAGTTCATTCTGAAAAGCATATTTTCTCATATCATCCAACAGATGAAACCCAAACTGATTAAATACAATGTTTTGAAGCTTCAATATACCTGCTCTTGTTGTTATGTCTGTAGCACCAGATTCATCCCGATTGTAATTACCAATGGTCACTAATGTATTTGAACAAGGTTTTGTAGTCATGAAACGAACGTACGTCCAATTGCTGTAGATACTTTGTTGTTCCAGGGGAAATAATCATGATATATATGTCACTGCCAAAACTTGCTTTGGTCTGTTAATATCAGTTTGACCTCCCTATGAATCAAGAGTCAATAGCACCGGTTCATTACAACTGTACTCCTGCAGTTTGTCATAATAATTATCTACGAGTTGTTTTGTGCACTTTCCAGACTTTGAACAGGTGATGAGAAGATTGGAGTAAGGCAGTTCTTCTAGCTCAGCCATGACACGCGGAGGAAATTTTGCTGCAGGTTCCTGGGTAACAACGAGTAGAGGCTCAACAAGCTTCCCTTCCGCACTAATATTAATTTGTATGGTGTATGACTGTGTGGTTCTGGCCTTATGATCTACAGCAACATGTACAGTATTTTCTCCTTTTCTTGCGAGTGTTCGTTTGGACACAAATTCATACACAAAACCACTTTGTTCTGTGCTATAGATGGCTCTGTATCGTAGGTGCTTACGTTGTATTAGTGATTTTACATCATCACGAAATGCTTCCACTAGAGGCTCTAGTGAAAGGTCGGGTTGAATATTAGCGATTGTCACATACCGGTTAATTTTTCGACCACGTATATTATTTGCTTGCTTGAATGCGCGGATGAACTTCTCGCCGGCTTTGAAGTTCATAATATACAGGTTGCGTGCCTTGTATAATGCCTACAATCGAAAGTCATGGTCATGAACCGCTGATTGACGAGCTCTTGCTTCGGTGAATTTGTCCAGCACACTTCTTAATTATGTTGTACTTCTTCTTCAGAGTGCTGCTGTGTTCAATATACGACCGCCAACGTTTGCTAACTGTTTTATTTTGAGCTTTCTTGTTAACATGTTGCGCCGCCTTTAACTTGCGTTTGATAGGAGCCTTGTCATACGCTTCCACAGAATGTTGCATTATGTCCATTGGTGGAATGCCTCCTTTTTGAGGAACCAATTTATAACTATTGAAATCGACCTCTGATGGTGTGAAACCTGTTCGTCAGCCTGGTTCACAGTCACTTCCATTTCAATTTGCACATCAATATGCCCATAGCACTCGTTAGCAAGAATTGGAGCAATTATGTCTAATAATCTTTTTGCACAACGCTTTTCCGCCATCGTCGGTTCACCCATGTCACTAGAATCCTTGTAGCGAGCATGTAGGAGTTCACAAAGGTGTTTCGCTACTCTACATCTTGACAATGTTGGGTTACCAGTACTAGCACAATCATCACTAAACTCACTCAAGACACCACGTGAATTACCAGGTGTAGCATACCTATCTGCGAAATCTAATGAATGGAAGTCAGCAGTACACTGCGCCATTTTACAGCAACCTCCTCCAAGAATCCACGAAATTGATATGAAACTGTTATTCAAACTCGATATAATAGGCAATCGTACGTTAAACAAAAACAAAAGAAACCATAAATGACGTAATACGAATATAAAGAATGATACTCGCAGGTAAGTGACGTGGCAATAGAGGCTAGAGGCTACATCAAATTGTCAATTGATTTGATATTAAAAATAATTAATTGAGGAATAAATTTAATCAGTAAGAGTGAATGGTTGTTGGGTTCTTAATTGGCTTATTTTATCCGGTAAAGCTATTGATAGAGAAAAAGGAATGTATGTTGACCGCGCCACTTTACAAATGTGTATTACATATTCACGTAACTTACTACCATTAGTGTTACCTACAATGGGTCTCAATATCTCACGTCTCTCTGATGAGTTTGAACAAACAATACAAATGGTAGTGTAAGGTGATAATTTTCTCAATGCTCTTTTCGGAGAGATGTAAATTGTAAAATCTGGATCCCACAGTATGCAGGGTGGTAAAGTAATGCACAAACGAACTTCGAGGAATGATCATATAGTACGAAAAAGGCAATTCGTTGTAAATTCCGCAGCGCTTCTGAGCTACAGGTTGCCGAAACCGTGCGATAATGAACTTCACAGCGTTTTCCAACACCACGAACAGTAGAACTGATTCGCTACAGTACCGTTAAAGACCAACTAGTTCCAAAAGTTCAAAGTTTAAAATAGTTCTCACACTATTGGGCGCATCCATACAAACTTGGCATTTAGGTACTGCGAATCGTCATAGAGGTACTATGTACGCTGCAGGCGCCGCAGTTTGTCAGTTATGTCAATTGCTTTACATTAACAATATGTTACGGTCTCTTTCAATATCGTTGGACATATACATGAAAATTGGCATTTAGTTATTGAAACAGGTCATAATGAACTTGCACGGCAGGTGTTACCTATTATTGGAACAGTTCGACTGGTACTCGTGTCAACATATTTTATTTACTCCACACCAACGGGCGGCTATCCGTTATACCATCCAGTATAGTGTAAATTTAACAACAGAATTGTATATTTCGATAAATGTTCAACCCTCTTAATATGTGACATGACCCTCCTTCTATTTAAATTTTCAACCTACGTCCAATATGGCGGATTTCAAGATGGCTAAAGCCGCCATGCTTGTGATATGCACTGCTCTCTCCTATATCAAGTGTCGGAACATTGGACAATAATTTTCCAATTAGTTTTTGTTTTATATGCCTATTACTACAGTCATGCAGCATCTTCCTTTATTTATGTGCCTGCAATTTCTGAACACCCTTTATAAATGGGGAGCCCATGACACCTTCCCAGGTCCTTCTGACCCTAAGGGCTATCGATGGGTATCATCAATTCCCGGATCCAGGGGTATAATCGATTCCCGGGACAGTTTCCTTGTTGGACGCATTCAACTATACAGGTAGAAGAAATCGATAAAGCCATCAAACATCCAAATTCGAAGAAATCCATTGGATTGGAATAGCATACCTCACTATATCGTAAAAGGATGCAATGAACATTTTGTGTTGCCTCTCTATATTTTATTTAATCTTGGTATTAAAACGTCAGTATTTTCTGACAAATAGAAAATAACGAAGATATTTCGCATCCCTAAAGCTGGTAGTAACAGAGATGTTAGTAATTACAGACCGGTGGCCGTACTAAATGTCTTTGCCAAACTTTTCCAGTCCATTTTGTATCAACGCATCTTTAATCATGTCAGGCCGATAATCACGGAATTTTAGCATGGCTTCGTTAAGACAAGGTCTACCATAACGAATCTTACCTTAATAACGGATTTCATTGATCGTACCTTGACAGAGGAAAAAAAGTTGATGTCATTTATACAGACTACTTCTAAAAGGCCTTTGATAAGATCAATCACGGTATTCTATTACAAAAATTAGGTAAGTTAAACTTTACTCCGCAACTAGTCAGACTTTTCTCGTCATACTTAGAAAACAGAACCCAAGTGGTTGTCTATAAGGGGCACAAATCTACTGAATACACTCAATTATCAGGAGTGACACATTGTTCAAATCTAGGTCCTCTGCTATTTGTTTTATTTGTAAATGACCTACCGGATTACATTAAGAACTACAATAAACTGCTCTTCGCGGATGATCTTAAACTTTATTTATCTATTGAGTCGCGTGTGAAGTGTGAACTACTTCAAAATGACATCAGTACTATTACTGAGTGGTGTAAGAGTAATTTGCTTGAGATAAATGTTAAGAAATGTTCAATTGTGGCTTTCACAAGACGAAAGAACCCGATTCACTTTTCGTACTTAATTGATGAAGCCATCCTCCCAACCTTGGAAACCGTAAAGGACCTGGGAATTCTGTATGACTCCAAGCTAACGTTTGATTCTCACATTGGCAATATAGCACATAGTGCATGATGGAACTTAGGCTTCATTATTAGAATTGGTAGTGAATTCAAGCAAACGAAAACCTTTCAAACATTATTTTATTCGTATGTTCGTTCGAAGTTGGAATACACAAATCTCGTATGGAATCCACTCACCAAAGTTGATCACTATGACATTGAAAGGGTTCAAAAAAAGATTCTTGAGGTATTTAAGATTTAAAGAAACCGGAATTTATCCCCAGAGGGAAAATGCCTGTTCGCTAAACGTTAATTTCAGTTTTATGAGCCCTGAGCATACTGCAAGATATGCTATTCCTATATAAAATATTCAATAACAAAATAGATTGCCATCGATTACTTTTAGGTCTGAAAGTTCGAGTTCCAACGGGTAAAACTCGCGTCAAAACTTGTGGTCTTTTTCTTACTGACAAGCCTAGAACAAATATAATGAGGAAGTCACCAATATGAGGATTAGTGCAGCCTGCAAGTAAATCGATGGAAGATATTGATACAAATGCCACCATATAAAGATGTTCAAATTGCACTCATAGCAAAAATGTTTCAGAATTTGTAAGGTATTATTTTTATTATTATTATTACTATGGGATTTGTGTATATTGTGTGTTCTGTCAATAAATAAATTCATTTATTATCTCTGTCACTATTTTGTTTCTGCTATCGATATCTTCTTTGTCTTCTAACTCTTCCAAGGCGCTGAATCTGCTGCTTAGTTCTATCTCGAATGTCTGTCTGTTTTTCGATAGATTTTCTAGATTTTAAACTGTATGTTTTCCTCAAATAAGCTTCTTCCTCTCACGTCTACTATTTAGTTTCAGTTTACATCTCACCATCCTATGATCACTCGAGATTTTGAAACTGTTCAGAACACACACGTCTTGCATAACTTCTCTGTTATTCGAAAAAACGAAGTCTATTTTGTTTTTAGTCCCATTTAGGTCTTTCCATGTCCACTTCCTCTGGGGTGGTTTCTTGAAAAATATATTGGAAATGAACAGTCCGTTGGTTTCTGAGTATTCTACTAATTTCTCTCGTCTCTTGTTTCTTTTGCCAAATCCAAAGTTTACAACTTTCGTATTACTGCTCTGCTTATTTCGTACTTTCGCATTTAAGTCTCCCACTAGAATTTTATAATGTGATTTGCTGCTACCCAAAATTTTCTGTATCTCCTCCTTCAGGTCTTCGATTTCCTCCTCCGAATGTAACGTTGTTGGAGTTTATAGAAAAATTACTAGCAGGTTGATAAATATAGATTTATATCACCTTGCAAGTTATTTTTCTATAAACTGTTTCTAAGAAAGTTTATGTAAACTTTGGTAAACTTCATTTTTATATGGGCCAGTCTAGTAACTTTGGTCTTCGGCCCGTCACGATTCGCACTTTAGCTGTTAAAATCCATACCCATGCCCCTGCCGGGACTCAAACCCTGGACCTTCGAACCGATGGCCTACCGCCGCAGATCGCTCAGCCAACCGGCCGGCAAGAAAGTTTATGTAACCGTTAATAGAATTTCATACAAAAATAAATCTGTTAAGGATAATCTAAAGCAACGATCTCCAACAAAAGATGGCAGCACTACCTCCAAATATCTCTAATGTATTTTCACTGTTACACGAAATTTCAATGCTGCTCCTACAAATTCAAGCCTAGAGAGTTCAAACTTTCAGGGAAGAAAGTTCATAACCTTTCTTTCTTTATTTATTTATTTGCGTTCTCCAGATGAATTGTGTTACATCCGCTTGAGGAAAACAATGTAACCATGCTGTTATGTTGTTATAATCATTATATTATAATTTCTGCTGCTATATTTTTCTGTTTATTTTATGGCAATATTTTGAAGTTGTTCCACTATTTCTTCACTTTTTGGTAAATTTGATTGTTCGTAAATTAAGCCAATTACTTCTCCTAGCTTGGTTGATATCTTAATCACGAAAGAGTGTTTCGATGTTTTGTAAATTGAGTCTGGATTGTCACTTGAAATTGAGTCTTTTTTGCACTGTTTAAATTTTAATTTCTTATCTTGAGAAATGGTAGCATTGTTTGAATCCATTTCTTCAAAAGAACTGTTATCTTTCGAACTAAGGTCTGAGTCTGATAATGGATGTTTTTTTAGATGTTCTATTTTTTTGCTTTAAATTTGTATGATTTTTAATTTTCTGTTTTGTTCATTGTTGAAAAGAGCTTCATTGTCATAGGTTTCGATATTCATAACAGCAATGAAGCGATTTCAACAATGAAGAAAAACGAAAATAAAAAATCGGCATCGATCATGCTCTTGAATTAGTTATGAACTTTCTTCCCTGAAAGTTTGAACTCTCTAGGCTTGAATTCATAGAAGCAGCAGGGAAATTTCGTGCAGCGATAAGAATATATGAGACATATACGGAGATAGTGTTGCCAACTTCTGTTGGAGATCATTGCTTTAGATTATCCTTAATATATTCCAACTGAACACCAAGCTTCAGGATAAAAAAATACTGTTAATATGATTAAACTTTAAAATATACTACATAAAACACCAAGGAAGTTTGGATACAAAGAAAACTAAACATACGTACATCTATAAACTTGCCTCACCTAATTGGTAAAATTATACCACATATTGCTACGTAGATTTAAATATACTTAGGGTGAAACACTACACAATAATTGTAAGCGCTCAGACTATTTAATTGTCTTTAAGGTAATGTGTTCAGCTTTAAATTGAATTTTACTTTCTTCTTAAGTATCTTTTAAATTAAAGTAGTGATATTTTGAAAATGAAAAAGACAACTCTTGTACTTTAGGTTCGAAGTGTTGGTGGAATGGTGGATAGTGTTTTACATGAACCATTAGTGTTGATGATAATGTATATTTTAAACAAATAAATGTCATTTTATACCTTGTATCATCTTGCACAGTACCCTTACCTAAAATGTAAGTCAGTAACAAAGACATGTAGGAATATTGGGCAAGTTCTTGTTTTGCTTACGTAAAATACATATCAAAAGGAACCAGGCATTGATTCTATTATGAACACCATTTTGATTAAATAGAGAATAAAAATGTTGAGTAGTGTCTCTCTCTCTCTTTGAAAGTTTTTTTTTTTTTGGAGAATTTATTTATAGCCTTTCTGAATCTCAGGCTCAGGCCATCTCCCTTGATCCCACTGGATCTTTCCTAGTCGCATTGCAGACAATAGTTTTATGGACTTCATCACATCGACTGAGAAATGAGAAGAATTATAATGCAATCCTTAAAGATGTTTCTCTTTCTATAGATACTAAATTTCACCGTTAAAGAGGTTCATGAACATAAAACTAAGTAATTGTAGTCATTTGTAACCGTCTTTTTTGAATTGTTGTCTATAAATGAGAAGGATATGAAAAGATAACACAAACGTTACGTAGCCATTGATTTTATTTTAGAGTATAGATAAGAAAACTTGAAGAATACAAGTTTAACAATGATAATAATAATAAAAATATAGTATAAACAGTGGAAGTTTGATTATTGAATCGGAAATACAAATAAATGGATGAAACATAGCAGAAGCTCAAAAGTCATGTACATTCTTAATAAAAAGTGTATGACAGGCTCTTCCTCTATAGAAATAAATACTAAAATAATTTAAGCAATTGTATTTATATCATATATTATATCAACCATACGATGTTATTTACAAGTCAGAAAAAGAACAATTAATCCCATATAAAACATTTATCTGCTAGGAAATCAATTTCATGCTATATTCATATTGTAGTTGTTCTCTGCCTCCTTTTCCAACGTAAGAAATGTTTTCTTCTGTCTTTTAGTTGTTTGACTGGTTCGTATCTTTTAATGACCCTGTGGAACTTTGGAATGCTCAGCCATCTTTTATTATATCGCAGAGTATCATTCTAATTGGTGGAATCCTATCCTTATCACATGGTAAGATCTTTCCTGTAAATTTATTCATAAAATTTAAAATAGAGCTAAGATACAATGAGGGCCTTTGGTTAACTTTAAAATCTTTAAAAAAAGGGTCGAAACAAACAATAAAAATTAAACTTAATTTAAAGTATGATATTATTAAATGATAATATTATTAAAATTTAAAAAAACTGTTTATTAAAGTTTTCATATCGATTATTAAAACTTCGAATTACTACATATCTAAAATATTGAAATGAACGCAGCTTATTTTACTTACTCAAGTCTTTCAAGATGTAATTTTTTTTGGAAACGGAACCGTAGATATAGTATAACCACTTGATTTCGTCTTTTAATTAATTTTCTGTTGAAAACATTCATTACTGTTCAGCAATATTATGGTCTATATAATCTACAATACTCTATTTTACAGAAACCCAATGTTTTCTGGATGAAATAAATGCTGTGTCCATAAATTACATTTGTAGAAGCAACTAATTTGATTACTTTTAATGCCAATTCGCTGCGGTAATCCAAACATTCATTGATCTTTCTTGATGCACATACATATCCAACCAACTGTCATAAAATGCCATTAATAATGATAGCCTACTCAACCATACAAGTTTCAACAACAGCATCACAAAGCAATGTGTTGTCTTGATTAAATTAGTTGTTATCGGAAATGAAACAAACATGTGTTCAAGTACGATAATATAAATGAGCTTATATATCATCTCGTTAAATATGGTAAAGCATAAGTTTTATTTCCAAAGAAATAAGAATTTAAAACTATATAAAAGAAGTTGGAAAATGAATTACTATACAGAATGTAGCTCCACAGACTGAAAAGTAAATACATGAAATTGAATTATGCATATTCCTATTAAGGATCTTATTTTATACATTCAAATATTGTTTTCTTTAACAGCATATGGGCATTTAATTCTAGATTGATAAGCCTAGCACGTGTAATGAAGAATGAAGATATACATTTATAGCTTGACATGAATCACGGAAAATGTTTCACATACAGGATGAGCCAAATGTAACTATGCATTTGACGTACTCTAATAATAGTCTTAACAGTGCACTTTCGTGCAATTTTATGAAAGTTTGTGACTTTTGGTTTTATTTACATGCCTTCTGTCTTACTTTCAATGACGAAGCAGGTATTTCCAGCTTTTGTTCTTGATTGAAACAGTCATACAGGTATTGATTAAGGTGTGAAAGTAGCCTGTTAATCATGGCGTTGTTGCTTGAGACTTGAATGTTTCTGATGGGAAGATGTCATCCTTAGTGGAGGGTAATACACGGCGAAGTAAAACGTAAGCTCAAGTAAAGATTCCCCGATTAATATCTTGGGGGGTTACTGGAAAACTATGTTTACAGTAATAACCCAGAATTTCTGATAGAGCTACAGGAAGCTAACACCACAGTTCTCAGCAACATTTCTGCGACGTGCAATTATGCATGTCTTTGCGAGCATGCTAAGACGGTTACATACTCTTGTCTATGCACAGGCAGGGGCGGATTTATACGTTTAGGCGCCCTAGGCTAATGACTTCCAGCGCCCCTCCACCCTCACCACTTCCGTCCTTTTTCCCTTCCTACCCGCACATTATGACAAATGACTCTCC
>JAGDQP010066810.1:0-11233 GCA_022664845.1 Lepisma saccharinum | reverse complement strand
ATGGTCCTTTGCATAACTCGGTTCCCAGTTCTGTCCAATTTCTTCCTCGAGTGACCAGATCCTGGCTTACTCTTTACTCCATACGCATTTGCTATCTTCATTGGATACTTGTAAACCCAGCTTCAGCCACATTCTTCCTTAACAAAATGTTTTACAGTATCTGTCTTACTGTCAAAAGGACGCTGTAGTAGAAGCAGCTTCAAATTTTCCTGTTCAACTATTGCACATTAATTTCATTTTATTTCTCTGTACATTACGCAGCGCTAACCAACACAAACTGGGTACCGTTCAGATCTTCGAGTGTGTATGTTTTAATGGACATCGTTGATTGGGTGTTTTATTCATGCGGCACGTGAGATAAGTTGTGGGCGTTTTTTTTCTCCCCACCCGTTACATCTTATGAATTCATGCATTTTTCAAACAAGATTTTTAATCCAGAAGGATGCCCCACAATGTAATGCGCATATGCAGTGTGATTTTTAACTCCTTCCCCCCCCCCCGAGATAGTATCTCCCACCTAGGCTCTGGCTGACTACTTTTCAACATCATCTTCCCCACTTATTATGAGAAGAACAAAGGTAATAAATACACTCAAATTAATTCCGTTCCACTCTCATAACTCAGGTACTTTTTGGCTTATAGCCATGAAACAAATAATGAGATGGCAAGTGCATATTCAGAATTGATTAATGATATTTGAGAAACCAGTTGCATACTAGAAATTTCTTGGAAGAGTCAGTTAAAAATTTCTATTCAAAATAAGTTTAATATTTAGCTTAGTTGGAATCTACATTAAAATCTTCATATCTTTTAAGTGAAATATGTTTTGATATTTCGTTTGTATGTATCGGTACGTTAGCTAAATTTTGATCTGACCAATATCACGTCAGCAGCTTCTTTCTCTAAGACTATTGGATTCATTGCACTAAAAGTAAACGTGTATTTTAATAGACAGAATGCAAAACTCAAGTATTTCTCTTTGAAAAAGCAATGTCGTTCATTGAATGAATAGAAAAAACGTCAAGTTGAAAACCTTAAATAGAAGGTGGGACCAGTTTTCAACGTTTGGGTAAGATATGATAAAATAACGAACTAGAACTAGATCGTGAAATTTTACTAGCACGAAGAGTAGATTCAGCCCGTGGAGTCTTAGAAGTCTCCCTAGGGGCGATTTGTTTCTCAGTATTCCTCGGCGTAGCTTGAGGAGAAGTTGAGGCTTGGCGATGTTTAGGAGATTTGTCACCTTGAGGTCTCTCAGTTTGAGTGGATACATCAACTGTCTGGGTGCCAAAGGACAGTCACGCGGCCAGACCGTATGATCACCCTTGCAGTTAACACACTGAGTCTTCAGTGACGTGCAAGGAACCGCACCATGGCTACTGGTACCGCATATTGCACATACAGCAGAGGTCGCCTTACACGACGTGCTGATATTTAAAACAGCGGAGCGGACTCGGTATATACGGACGGACAGGTACGCAATAGAAAGCTCCCTTCACGTCCTTAGGAAGCTGTGGAGTGGCAAACATCAAAATGAGCGACACCGTAGGTTTTAGTTGTCCACTCTTTCTAGTTTTAATACGGTGAACGCTGACTACTCCTTGGCTGGTAAGTTCATTCTTAATCTCTTCTTCAGGGACATCTTGCAAGTACCAACACGATATTACGCCCTGACTAAAGTTCAGTTGACGGTGTGGTTCAACTTTAACTTCGAATGTTCCGAGGGTCTTCATTTTCAAGAGATTAGTTGATTGCTTATTATTGGAGGTCTCCACGAGCCATGAAAACCCCTGGATAAACCTGTCAAGATGGTCGGACGCTCTGATTGAACCCACAACCTTTCGATACTTCTACCACAGCCAGTCAGTCAGGGGTTTCAACCCCGAAGTACCTACAATATCGTTATTTTCCATTGTGTACCAGATTCAACATTAGTTGGCAGCCCTACTTAGAAAGCGATGGTGGGTTATTTTAGTCGTCAGGTTAGACTTTTTATTACACCCATCACTTCTCCTTTTACGTTTAATTAGACCTACTTCATGATTTGTTACCCCTTTCTATAGGGCTTTTCTTTTTTTTTAAATGTATAAAAGAAGAAGAGTTCTTGGAATCGTAATGTTCAAACCATTCGTTGGGAAGGAATAGTACAGCATTTGATAATTTCTTTACGTTACTTATCGCGTTAAAATTACTGCGTTATTAAAACTACACAGAAAGTATAAATGCATTTTCAGTAATCGAAAAAAATTGCATATACTGTCAAACGGAATCACGTCACGACAGCTTATGAAACCACGGCAACTTAAACTGAGATTAATAACAAAGAGCAGGCCCAGGGATGGACAAGGAGTTAGCGCGCTCGCTTACTGTATGCGTGGTCACGGGTTCAAGTCCATTCAGGCCTATTGAACGTAGTGTTTGGTACTTACTTTACCAAAAACTTTAGTTCCCATCTTTAGAAGCTCATATCACCATCTCATTATTTGTTTCATGCCTATAAGTCAAAAAGTATCTGAGTTATGTGAGTGGAACGGAATTGATTTGAGTTTATTTACTACCTTTGTTCTTCTCATAACAAGTGGGGAAGATGATGTTGAAAAGTAGTCGGTAGGAGATACTATCTCGGGGGGGGGGGAAGATAAGTTAAAAATCACATTGCATAAGCGCATTGCAATGTGAGACATCCTTCTGGATTAAAAATCTTGTTTGGAAACTGCATGAATTCATAAGATGTAACGGGTGGGAAGAAAAAAATGTCCACAACTTATCTCACGTGCAGCATAAATAAAACACCCAATCAACGATGGCCATTAAAACATACACACTCGAAGATCTGAACGGTACCCAGTTTGTGTTGGTTAGCGCTGCGTAATGTACAGAGAAATAAAATGAAATTAATGTGCAATAGTTGAACAGGAAAATTTGGAGCTGCT
Source organism: Lepisma saccharinum (assembly GCA_022664845.1). NCBI lineage: Eukaryota > Metazoa > Arthropoda > Insecta > Zygentoma > Lepismatidae > Lepisma > Lepisma saccharinum. The sequence continues at coordinate 8,300 of JAGDQP010066810.1, read as the reverse complement.
TCTCCTACAGCGTAAAACATTTTGTTAAGGAAGAATGTGGCTGAAGCTGGGTTTACAACTATACAATGAAGATAGTAAATGCGTATGGAATGCAGTTATGCAAATGCCCATGCACACCAAGGTCATCTTCAGCTACAGACAACTGGGGAAGAAATTCAGGCACTGTCACAAAACGACGAAGAAGTTGGTGCAAGATATCGGATACACAGAAAGGGCAGAAAACTGGCCCTGAAGTAAAGCCTGAACAAAAGAAGAAGCAGCGAAAACGACTGTCCCATTCTTTTAAAGCCCCTCGAACACGATTCAATAAACATAGAATCAAATTATTAAACAAGCAGTTGGATGAGTGCGTACACAATCCAACTGGAATAATCAAAGGGTTGTATCCAAGTTGTGTTGAAAGTGTCTGGATGGTGCTCGTACGCGATTCGATAGGTTAAGCGGAAGTGTGAAATGAAATTGAAGGAGCCAAAAGCACATGAGTCGATTTGCTTCTTCTGCGTTGAAAGTGGGCACATGGAGTGAATGTTAAACATGATATGCATCGCTTGTAATAAAATAATAACCTGACTAACGGTTGCAGTTCCGTAGATGGTGATGCCTCGAACATCGACCTTTTATTGCTTTATTTCAAACTCTTTTCTATTCTTATAAGTTTTTATTTATTTCCGGTTACACGCACTTCTATAAACATCTAGCGACAACTAACAATCCAAAGTGAAAATCCATATTTTATTATTGTTTCGTTAAATACGTACTCCAGTTGATCAAGATAGCGCCATGTGGAGGCATACTAATCGTGACACTTCGTGTTATGCATGAAACGTATTTTGTCACAAGAACACAGACAGTATTTCTAGCGAGTGAAGAGAAGTTAGTTATTTCTCAGGTTCGGTATTTTTTTTTTTATTTATTCGCGATGAACATTACTCTCACGGACTCTTCACCCTACGCCGCAAGGATATAGTTCCCACTTCACAGCAATAATTATTCACTTCTTTTAACGCCAATCTCATGTTTCCAAGTCACACAATTCCTACTGTAAATTTTGCAAAAAGGCACCACCAGCTTCGGAGATGCACCCACTTTAACTAACCACACTTCGCCCAACGGTTATATATCCTCGGTTTTTGTAGCAAATTATGTTATTCATAACACGAAGTGATACCATTTAGTATTCCTCATCATGGCGTCATATTTGCATGTACTGAGTACATATTTATGTAAATAATTATGAGATGTGGCTATTCGTAGCTGATTTTGAGTTGCTAGCCAACAGTAGGTGATTATCAAAGTGCCTGTATGAAATATTTGTAAGTGGTATAAAGCCAACATACGGCAAAATATGGCACAATAGCTGGCTGCCATGTAACATGCATCGCAGCCAGTACCAACGCTTTTTCTACAAGTTCTTCCAATCACTTTCGTGTATACGAAAGAGGTTATTTAAAGTGGACTATAATAGAAATATTTGTTTTGTGTCAATTTATTATTTTTGTTGCATGAACATTTCTTTGAGATTGTTTGTTGCTGGGCGAGGGAAAAGCTCGTGCACGGAGAATACATAAACAAAGTTACTTGGATAGACGGAGAAACTTTACTTTATGACCGGGAAATTCCGCCAGCTATTGAGCCATACGTACGCTCTATACAACTCATTCTCTTGCAAATAAACATCGCAGATACTTCTATGAACACATAACGGCAGTGGGCAATGCAAAAAGTGTTAGGAAAAGCATGTGTCATTATTATTTCAATGAATATGCATTTAAATTGTTCAACATAACGAACATGTCAGGATAGATTTATTTGCGTTCATTATACAAGCTACATGCAGATTGTAGGCACGCGGAGGAATATTAATAGCGTTGCGTCGTGTTATGAATGACACATGATTTGCTTCAAAAATCATGGCCACAATGTTGAATAAGCAAAGGCGGGTTAAAGAAGAGATCTTTTATTATATGCGATGCACGGTTTAATGTGCTCGCTCATCAACGTGGAAGCGGCCAAGTAGTTCCAAGTAATTTTCGCTATTTCATGGACGGTTTAATGTGCTCGCTCACCAACTTGGAAGCAGCCAAATTGTTCCAAGTACTTTTCGCTACATCACTCTAATTTAATACTTCCATGACTCGAAACTTTGTTGTATTTTAAGTTACAAAACTTCCACATACGTTGGAAAAGATTGCATTTTTCGTGCCGTAAAGTAAAGTGTACCCAGATACTTCTACGTTTAGCAGCTTTGAATTTCCGACATCAAGTAAAAAAAACACGACCTTTCCTCATAAATTATGAGCAACTCAATGGCACTTTAAATATTAATATCCTACTGCTTCTAAATACAATACAACCCACACTGTTTAATTAACGTTTTATAAACGTTGAATTTTGACAACGTTGTAATTGGTGACGTTGAATTATACGTTTTATAAACGTAATTTAATAAACGTTTAGAGAACGACCAGTATTAAACGTTGCATTTACATTGTGCTCTTAAACCTTCTAAAATGATGGATAGCACAACGTTGAATGTTTGTGAGATTTTCTAATCTACAGAAACAATTTTCAGTGATAGTTTTATGCTCAGTGATAGGTGTTATATAATAACATTTTTTTATTGATGGAAATGCATTTCTATTTGACATTAATACAATGCCTACGGTATGCGTTTGTCTTTTGTTCTCTCATGAAAACCGGGAAAGGCAGGACATCGGCGCGAGAGATCGAAATGACAGGCGATTTCTAATGGCAATAATCTCGAATAAGCATCCCCGTGGGAAAGATCTGATTGTACCTTAGTGTCGCCGGAAATATCTAGAAAAGTTAGGAAAAGAAAAAACGGTTCGATCTTTTTTCTCTATTTTCCAGGATTGTTTTTTACCATAGTGTAGTTCATTTGTTTGGGGCTAGTACATCTGAAATCTTTCTGCTTGCTTTCTCGGCCACTTGCAAAATGTTTTTTTTCCTAGAAATATTTACAACCCTTAAATAGGAATAGCTCAAAACGGGTACTTTTGTATTTTTATCCCAACCGATTAATTAATGGCGGCCACTTTTCTATTACGATACGCAAAAATGTATGAATGCAGCCGTTTATGAAAAGTATTCACCACTATTTTACAAACATGTTAACATCCTTCAAACTCAAATGTCTACCGTACTTTCCCCTGACACAAATGTACAACGTGTGGAAAAAGTAGATTTCTACATTTTGTCCCACCATGGGCCTTCAATATGCATCTAATGGAATTTTTGGGTTTTAAAAAATCATTAAAAATCCCTAAGGAAACATGTGTGAGAAGTTGGGGGACATATATGAAGGATCTCTTGGCCTTTTGCTGCATTTTTATGAACTGCTAGTGTTTCGTCTGAGGAAGATGTTGTTTGAACATTGGAACTGTAACGTTTGCTGTGTCTTTTTACAATAAAGTAAAGGGTCAGCCAGTTTAAACTGAAATGAGACGGTATTTCCATTTTACTCTTTTTTAATTTCCTGTATTTTATGTACAAGTTATTGATTCCATTTTGAAGCAAATGTTATATTACCATTTATTTTAATTGGATAGTCTACTTTCCTGTTCCATCTGACAACAAAATCGAATCGGGAACTGGTAAATTAAATGAAAGACAGAAAAAAAATGGAAATATTGGGTTCTGGAAAAGCTTCTCATATCAGCCTTCATATTCTGTTTTTCTTCAAATACTTTTATTACTTACTGCACAAAAAGATAACTTTGGTATTTAATCCCTTCCGTGCAAAAAAAAAAGAAAAAAAAACATTCTGGAAAACGGCATTGATTATATTTCGCTAGTTACATTTGGATACCATTTTAGCCACTTCGATTACTTTCTAGGCTTTTCATGTAGGTGACTAAAATTATCAAGCAGACTTTAGAGCTAACAATGATATTTGTTTTCATTTCCTATGATAAATCAGTCCAAAAATATTACTTTCTTTCGTATACACAAATTTTGGCATATGGCGGAGTACAAAATGGCCGCCATTAATTAATTGGAAGGGATAAAAATAAAAAATACTTGTTATCAACTATTCTCGTATAAGACATACATATTTCAAAAATAATGTAAGGTTATGGTTAAAAGGAAGATACTTACAACTTATCTGTTCCGAAGAGAAAGAAACACACACACGTACACAACACTAACCATCCCATATCTTTTTCCAATATTTCGGTATTAATGCCGTAGACATGCTGTAGAGGAAGAGAGACGCACACACGTCTCTAGGACAAAAGACTAGGACGACAGTAGTGACACGTAGCGGACAGCGCAACGTTTGGAAAACACTTGACAACTGTACAGCATGTGGGTACTGGATAGGATTGTGGTAGGAAAAGAGTTGAAAAATCCAGAGAAAACGGGTTAGATTTACTGAAGGTTACATTTTCGCGCTGAAACCATGAATAAAGAGCCCCTCCCACAGACGGCGTGTTGAGGTGAGGCCATAGGGGTAAGATGTGGATTATGGCAACCAGGAAAGATAGGTCAAAATTGGGGTGTGAGACTTGGTGTGTAAGAAGACTGGGGCATCCGGTTTGTTAGTAGTACAAAAGTGACGATACTTATTAACACGACTGCTGAGAGGTTTCTCCCACATAAAATGCATCACAGAATTTACAAGTTAGGATGTATATAACATTAGAGCTGTGGAATGTATCTTGGGGTTTAAGGTGTATCGGCAATTAGCAGTATTTATATTTAATGTGGGAGAAGAGATTAAAATGGAGTAGATCTTACATATGAATCTTATGTATGCATGGGTGCCGGTTTGGGTTTGTGGCGAGGAAGGATTTGTACGCACTAAGATGTTTCTAAGATTAGGTGCATGCTGAAAAACTAATCTAGGTTTGGTCGATTGTTTTTGACCCAAACATCCACATTGAGAAAAGTTGTGTTCTTCGAGAAGGACCAAGTGAACCTGACGTTTAGGTGCAGTTGAGGTTTTGCAGAAATGTTTCCAGAGACTCTTGTCCGTGGCTCCAGATAAAGGAAATATCGTCGATATAACCAAGCTAGGTGAAGGACTTGAGAGGTGTGGAGTTGAGGTGTTGGGCAGCACGCGTCCCGTGAAAAGGCTGGCGTAGGAAGGGGCCATGCGAGTACCCATGCCTGTGCCTTTGATTTGCAGTAAATTAAGGTTCCCAAATGTGACGTTTTACACAGTGAGGTCAAACTAGGCTAGTTGAAGCAGAAATGGTGTGCGGGGTTTACGAGGACTTCGGCGTGTGTCGAGAAAGTGTTCCAAGGGCAGTGAGACCATGGGTGTTGGGAATGTTGGTATAGAGTGAGGTCACGTCGACTACAACTAAGATGGTGTCAGGTGGGAGAGGATTAGAGATAGAATGTATAGTTGAGAGGAAGTAGTTGATATCCTTGATGTAGGAAGGGAGAGCCTAGACAAAGATTGGAGATGGTGGTGAACCATCGCATAAGTGAACCCATCACTTTAAGCCAACCAAAAATTCCTACACGCCCGCAGAAAGTTATCAACCTTTCTTCCGCACAGTTTCAGATAATCGAACACAAAGCCCTTTCGTATGGCCTTTTCTTCTTATTCTTCCCGCCATTTTGAGCAATTCAACCTACTTCATGATTTCTGCACCTTTGCTCGTAACTTCAGGTGGCACTACCACTGGTCCACTCAACCCGACGCCTATCAGGGCAGAACTTCTGACACCGAAACATCCCAATCTTCACAAATTTCTTTCTTCCTCTAGTAAAGACCCTCCCTTCTCCCTCCAAACAACCCTGTTGAACTATACATTTACTTACTCTCCAAATAAACACCTAAACCTGCTTCACCGGCACGTTCAAATCACGTCACAACCACACCACTAAAGAACGAAGAGATATCTCCAATTTTTATTCTGATCCATTATTATTCGCTGAATAGTCATGAATTACTCTGCCTACCAATCCGGAGCCTTCGAATTTTGCGATCATACCTTTTATAGTTTCCTCAGGTAAGATCATACCTAATCCTTCCTTAATAAAACCCGCACCTACATCCAACCGCATGGACCGAATGAGGGGTGGTCGCGTTCCACTGTCATTACACACTGTCCTGACAAATGCAGAAAACCTAAATTTTAACTACTTACCAAAACCCATATATCTGGTACTCCAAGCACAACCCTCGTTTCCAGTATTGGCACCGCCATCTCGAACCGTTTGCCCAGGTTCTCCCTTCCTACATCAACGACACCAACCACTTCCTCTCAATAATACATTCTATCTCTGACTCTCTCCCCCCTGACACCATCTTAGTTACAGTCGACGTGACGTCGCTCTATATCAACATTCCCCACACCCATGGCCTCACTGCCCTTGGAACACTTTCTCGACACACGACGTAGTCCTCGTAAACCAAGAACATCATTACTGCTTCAGCTAGCCCTGTTCAATCCTCACCATGAACAACTTCATCTTTGAGAACCACAATTTCCTGCAAATCAAAGGCACAGCCATGGGTACTCGCATGGCCCCTTCCTACGCCAACCTTTTCATGGGGCGCCTGGAGGCCTAACACCTCAACTCCACACCTCTTAAATCCGTCACCTAGCTTGGCTATATACACAACATTTTCTCTTTCTGGACTCACGGACGTCTCGGGAAACATTCCTGCAAAACCTCAGGTGCACCTTTCCCGTCAAGTTTCCTTGGTCCTTCTCGAGGGAACACATAACTTTCCTCAATGTGGACGTCTGGGTCAAGAACAATCGGCTTGAGACAGGTGTTCACATAAAACCTACCAACAGTAGGCAGTACAAGCATTTCAACAGCTCCCATCCATACCATACCAAATTCTTTGTTCCACAAGTTCCTGTTGTCCGGGGCTCCAGCATCTGTTCCTCTGACGACATGTCCAAAATTATTTCAATGCCCTCTCTTCAGCTCTAACTGAGCTGGGATATCCGAAACACCTCATCCGTAAACACCTGGACCGTTCCCGTAATCACCCTAACTCCAACCGACCTCCCCGCGAAGCTTCCTCCGTTCCAAATTTTCTCACCCAGTACCGCGCTAGCCTTCAAGCTCCCCAAAAGCTCCTCAAACTAGCACACCCCATACTCATTGGGTCACCTGGAAATGAAATTATCCACGACGTGTCCCAAAATACTCTATCGCAGACCCCTGAACCTCAACACGATTCTCACCAGAACCGGGTCAATCCTGATGCCTACTCTAAAACCTGGTAAATGCAATAAACCCCGCTGTAGAACCTGTCTGATGTTTGATCCCAGTCTGACCTTCGTAAATCCTATAACTGACAAGACGTACTCTTCCGACACTTTGGCAGTTGCATATTTTCCAATCTCATTTATCTAATATGCTGTAACCTATGTTCCGCCTTCTACGTTGCGAACCCCACACTCCTTTAACAACAGAGATCAACAACCAACTCTCGCAAGTTCACAAATCACAAGTTCCGCACCTCCTCATATTTTAACACACTTTCTATCACGGCTGCACCTTTCGAGTCAGAATCATGAAAATCCTGAATCCTGACCCACCTGTCACAATTAGAAAGAGATGGGAGCAGACGTACATCTATATTCTTTCCACCAACCATAACCTCGGCCTCAACTGCCTGTAACTCTCTGCAACGCAGTGTCTTCTCCTTCTTCCTTTCTCTTTTCTTCGTTCCGTCTCCTGTTACACTTCCCATTTTTCTGTATTGTTTCTTTACTCCCCTTTTCGTTTCACCTTCATCATTATTATTATTATTATTATTCCCCCTCTGTTTCTTTACCCTTTTATTCCTCCAGGAAGGCCCGAAACTACTCCTAGTAACCTTCTCACTTTCTTCTCCATTTGATGTTTTCTCTGATAACATCGTCTCCATAACTGTTACTCACAGCATCGGCAAAATGGCGTATCCTTAACACAAGTCCCACTCCTCTCCGCTCCGTCGATCTTCTCACACCATGCGTAAACACTTTTGCGAAACATAGCCGCATTTCTATTATTAAATATTTATATCTCTTACGCAAGATTAGTTCAGAACCGGTAGATTTTAATTTTTATCCCAGCCGATTAAATAATATTGGCGATGTTTGTACTCCGGCATATGCCAAAACTTGTGTATACGAAGAATGTAATATTCCTGGACTGATTTATCATAGGAAATGAAAACAAACATCCTTGTTAGATTTTAAGTCTGCTTCATAGCTTCAGTCATCCACGTAAAAAGGCTAGAAAGTAATTAAAGTGGCCAAAATAGTATAAAAATGTAATTATCGAAATAGAATCAATGCCGTTTTTCACAGTGTTTC
>JAGDQP010066809.1:0-11233 GCA_022664845.1 Lepisma saccharinum | reverse complement strand
TTTTCTGTCACTTCTCACAAACATCTATCATCACAGAGCCTTTGCATGCGACTGGGGGGGGGGGATCCATTGTATGAAACGAATTTATTAATATTCATTTGTTTTGGAATCCTCCAGTCACATAAAACAGTGCCATGAATTTGATTTCTTTACATGTCGGTTTCTCTGTTCCATATAACGCACTACACTAGCTATAGCTGAATACAACATATGTTGTAAACTTTTCACAAACTACCACTTATCACAAACTTATTACCAGTAATCACTGGTAATAGTAAATTCATTTTCTAATGAAATAGAAAATTCTATTCAAATGAGACAGTATTCGTTAACAACGAACCTTGTTCTAAGAAAACTGAAAATACTTGTTCCGGAAATGTAACGTATAAACTTCACTTGCAATTGAGGACCTATCATATAAATGCGTGTACAACTAGATTGAAACTTCTAATATATACATTCAGGTTGTAATTCCAGGCTGTAGGTTACTCATTATATATTTAAATACCATCCGCATCCTTATTAGGTTTTAGGTACCTATAATTTCTGTGTTAAAAATCAACAATGAATCACTTTTGAACAGTGCAGGAAATAAATTAAAATACTTAACTTGTGCTCCACCAACTAATGAAGTCCAACAAAGTAAAATTTACTTACGAGAAATTAAATCAAAGTTTCTCTGCGATCCATATCACCTTTGAAGAGTTTGAGAATACATATCACGTCATAGAACTTGACAAAATTCCTTTTATATCCATCAACGTTATTTTCTTTAATTTTATTATTGTGTCCTGATTGAAGGTTATACTGAGATTCTGAGTTTCCTTGGTAAGAGTAGCTATGCCTTAAAATCCAATGTATTTACAGTGAATATCACAATCAGCGATCACAGGATTTCAATAAATTCTTATAAATAAATGTGCATTTCGTCACAGATTCAAAGTTCTTTCATCTTGTTATTTGAAATAATGAGCTGAAATTAACTTACATTAAGTAAACAGATAAATTTGTCGTCCTTTCCTATTCTGATTCTACTTTTTGGTAATTCATCATTTGCGTTACGGATTTCCTTTGGTCCTCCTCCTTTCAGTGCCGAAGTATTAAAACATATTCTTCTGTTATCTAGAATTCTATTGCAGTCACCTTCTATTTATTGTTTGACTCACTTGAGTATGTTATGACCATAGATGTTACAAATCTGTGTTTCAAACTTATTTTTTATATATTATAGTATTAATAGATTAATTGAAATATTATTCAACTTTATGATTGTGTTATACAGTGATTAATGTAAGTTTCAAGTTATTTTGCACGTTAAATAGCCATTTCAAGTGAATGAACAACTTAAATGTAGTTTATAAAATGACGTCATTCTTGTGTCAGTGTAGGAAGCAACTTATTATGTTTAGATCTAAAGCCCAGGAAGACGATAGATGGCGCTACGATCGGATTGTGCATAAAGCAGATAGTTTAAAGATGTTATTTAAGAAATATGAACTTAATTTAATTATGGAAATGTTTTTTATAATACTGGAATAAGTGTTTATAAAACAGAAATTGATCTGCATGTTCGTATTAATATAATCTTTAGATTAAAAAGCATAAATGGAAATGGTTGTAAACCTATCCAATGTATATAATAGTCGCAGGGTTTTGTACAACAGAACATAACAGCAGAGGAACTTTATTAAAGTATTTTAATCCTCTCATTTTTTGTTTTCTTCAAGCTTTAACGCTATATTGTGGCTTAAGACCCTTTTTAGCGTTTATGTCAACTCCAGTTGATATTTTACGTAAAGCTAGTCGTAGCCCCTATGAGTAAGAAAAATCCAGAGAGTGGACACCCTAGTTTTTATCTTTGGAGTAGAAGCGTCGTGAAGTTGTTTATTTATAGGTATACGGAATTCATCACTTTCCAAAGATCCCAGAAGAACCTAATTCTAGCGTCCCTGGGATAAAATATAAAAGGTATATAATAATGAAAGTAAACCGGAAGTAAGGTCCATTTCAAGTATATATATTTTGGACAAACTATCATCGAAAATCCGCTTTCTGATGTATTTCAAATCTGCCGTGATATGTGATTGGTCTTCCGGCTTTCCGTAGCCCTATTTTTCATCTTCAGGTTCATACAGAATTCATACATCGCCATTTTTTAAAATCTATACAATTATAGTGTGGCAGTCCTACATAGCGGCGGGCTTTGTGAAATATAGGTTAAATGGAGTTTGAAGATACCATCTTCATATTTTAGTACCTATGGTAAGTACTATTTCCGGCTGACAATCCTTCAATGGTTTCTTCCCTGATTCTGACGTTTACCTTTATCAAACGAGCTGTTGGTCGTTATGATTTGCGAGACAAGAACACAATTTAAAGGGATTTAGGTGGTGTAGGTGTTCTAATGTGAATTTATTGAATAACCGTTCTAGATGCTGTAGCGAACATTTTGTAGTTACGCTACCCTTTATTTCTCCAGAAAGTATTCTAGTTATTTTTATTATTGTTTTAGTGATTTTTGAGTTATATTTTGTGAAGATGTATGAAACCTGAGCTTAAACACTGATGTATGACAGAGCCGCCTAACGACAAAAAATGTAACTAGCAATTGTACATGTCGACTTGAGTGACCACGAGTCCTTATAATTGCTTATGAACCATCAGGGGAAAGCAACTAGATAATTGGTGTGTTGGATATTGAGATAGAAATTAGAAAGTGATTACGTAATAGAGTACAGCCTATCTACATTTATGAAGTCTACAAGTATCTATGGATTCCTGATTGCCATCCTTGTGGAATTTCTAGATCATCGTATTTTGATTTCCTATTCGTTGTTAATTATTCCTGAGAATCTTCAATTTCGCGTATATTTTGGTAAGTGTGAATTTTCACCAGTTTCAGTTTCGTTGGATTATGTGACTTCGTGTATTAGTGAGATAATTTATTTGAATGAAGTATGTTTTACATGTAGTAGATATTCGTTGGGAAATGTATTGCTTCAATTGGTGTTAAGGAAATCGTGTTTGGATGAACTTGAGTATAGATTCCTTCGTAACGTCGTGAATTTGGTATCGTATGAATCTATTGCCATCGTATTGTATGTCGTTATAATATTCTTGTTAAAGTTTTGCAATTATATTTTTGATCTATCTTACGTTGATATCAGAAGGAATTATTTGAATATTCCAATTTCCACCTTTCTTCGTAACCACGTGTTCCGGTTGATAGCCGGCAGTAGGGTTCGTAACCACTTCCTCGTATCTCCTAGTATATTCGTGCGATTGTTTCCATATTTGGTAAACGTTTCGTTCAGTGATTTAATAGTAGATTACTATTTCCGGATCGTAATTATTTGTGTATTAATTATATATTCATATCATAGTGTATTTATTGAGTATATTGGAATATGTCATGATTTCTACGATTTGTTCAATCGATCCTTTTTATTTGATTATGACCTATAGAGCGATAGGTCACATTTGTAATGAGATTGTAATTTGCTGTGAATTTGACAAGATAATAGTTCACATTATACGTTTTATGAAAAAGGATTTCTAGATTTGTTTCTGAACTTACTATACAACTTTCTTACTTAACCTACATTAAAGGCTTTAATTGTGGGGTCCCACCGAGGATCCTCCCCTCTGTTTCAGCTCTTTTTGTCGGTTACTCTTGTTATAGTGGGTTGCTGGGTGTTTTCAGTGAGAGAATATTTTTCTCAAACTGGAAATAACTGGCGGCTTATAGTGGCAGGACTGACTCCCAGGGGAGAGTTGTTACAATGCTCACTGTTATTTTTCTGTGTTAACGTGAAGTCCTTGAAGCAGCTTCAGACCCCAAAACTTGACACAAGAACTTGTTATATTAGAGGCAACTGATAAAATTTAAAACGGTTGATAGTTCACATCCAGAGAAGTGTCATAATAAATAACATTAGTAAAGACAATATGAACTTCTGATTCCTTTCCATCATTAAGGATAGATACTCTTTTGGCTGGCGAGATTCACTTAGTTATATTTGTCTAGCAAAAATTTGAGCCTATCACTTGTGTTCTTTAAAACAGAGCTGGGCATTTAAAAACCATTCTCATAATTATGCCTACCATGACAAAAAATAATCACTTTTTGTAACAACTACAATTCTTCCATTGTTGGTAAATAATTATCTGAAAATATATATATTAAATCGGGAAGCAGGACAACGGACCGGAAATCGGCAATCCTGGTTATAACCTTTACAATTTGCTAGTCTCATCTTCATAAAACATCATTTGTGCGTATTCTTCAAGAACTGCCAATCTGTAGTTGTTTTTAAAACCCATGTTCCTTCTTGTATGGGGTAAATCTCAACATAAATTAACTTCAAAATTCTTGAAATATATTTGATTTTTTTAAAATACAGAGAAACGTGTCTCATACACTAAATAAAAAAGTCAGAAATGGTAGAACAACATTGAGTACAATGGACGCCATCTTGAATTCTGGTAGTTTCCTACTTTACCGAAGTAGTAACTAGTATGTGTTGACTCTTTATATCATATACTAACAATATGAAAGGTTAGTAAGTCAAACTCAAGTTTTGCTGGAGTTGTAGAACTCTTGAGCCGACCAGGTAGCCATGTGGTCTAAGGCGTTAGGCCATCGACTCGAAGGTTGCGGGTTCGAATACCGTAAGGGGCATGGATGTTTGTGGATTTTAACCAGCTATAGATCGGCCGAATCGTGGCGAGCTGAAGTCAGAAGTTACTTACAGGCCTGTACAAAATAAAGTTTACCAAAGTTGGAATATTGATGGTTTTCTTTTTTTCTAATATATATATATAGTTTCAATCAATTTCTTCGGAAATGTAAAATACTGCAAGATCTTCGTAATAACATATATCGTTACGTCACTTGACATAACTATTGATTTAATATGTGAGATTAACTACTAGAAAAACATTTACATACTATGTTCTTTTATTAAAAATAGCGTAAAATTTTATTTAAGAAAGCACTAAAACTTAATATTTCTCCAATGTCGAACAGTCTCAATGAGTGGAAATAGAATTTGGCAGAATAAGTTATTTTTATTTGTAGAAACACTTAACTATAATCGATTAATGAACAAGAAAGTAACGAACAAGAAATAACAATCAAAACTACTACATTCTGCCAATTACAACTACAACAAAAACAAATTAATTAAAAGAATATGAATTAACAGAACAATAAAGAGCAAAAGGCTAATTATAATATTCCTCCCCTCAACATAAAATACTTCTATTCAGAAGTAGTTCAGTTCCTAGTGGTTGTTAGTTATTATGGCCGTCTGGTTGAGCCCTTCTGTTTGTTAAGCAATAATACGAAAAGCCTATTGCAAACGATGCCACTCCAATTATCATTCGTCTCCTTCTCCTTCTTTGCCTTTAATCTTCTTCTTCTTCTATGTCTTTCCTTCTCTGTTCCTCTTCTGCTGTTTCTACGTGTCGTCCATCAGGTACTGGCTGAGTTGGTGGTTGAGGTTCTGCAGGAGGAGCCGTTGTCACCTGTGGACTCCCAATTTCCATCAGCAGCAGACGACGTTTTCTTCTCAGATGTCTTAACTCTCTCTCCTTCCTAACAATACACTCATAAGTTTCTCTCAGATCCGTATCATAGTCCTCCATTTCCTTTTTATTAGCGGCTTCAATGACCAAGGGCATCATACTTATTTGGCTAAAGGATCTTCTAACTGCCAGTTCTTTGATTTTTTCTTCTTTCTCTCCTACAAAACTTTCCCGTTCAAGCATATATTCTTCCCAGACGGCAATATCCCGTATAAGATTATTGATATTTTGTTCCAGAGTTTTCAGACGAATTGCCTGACTCTGTGAAGCAGCCTGACTCGTTGAAGGGAGGTAAAAGGAAGGATCAGTTCCTAATAACATATCGGAATCAGTTCCAAGTCGAGGGCCAAGAGTTCGTCCATGACAACATGCCCCGCATTTGCATCAGAAAAAAAACCATTCGCATTTTGTATGACTTTTCGGACGTTCTTAGTTTATAGTAGTTTCTATAACTTTTGGCACTGTATCACTTTTCGCTTTTTCTGTCACTTCTCACAAACATCTATCATCACAGAGCCTTTGCATGCGACTGGGGGGGGGGGATCCATTGTATGAAACGAATTTATTAATATTCATTTGTTTTGGAATCCTCCAGTCACATAAAACAGTGCCATGAATTTGATTTCTTTACATGTCGGTTTCTCTGTTCCATATAACGCACTACACTAGCTATAGCTGAATACAACATATGTTGTAAACTTTTCACAAACTACCACTTATCACAAACTTATTACCAGTAATCACTGGTAATAGTAAATTCATTTTCTAATGAAATAGAAAATTCTATTCAAATGAGACAGTATTCGTTAACAACGAACCTTGTTCTAAGAAAACTGAAAATACTTGTTCCGGAAATGTAACGTATAAACTTCACTTGCAATTGAGGACCTATCATATAAATGCGTGTACAACTAGATTGAAACTTCTAATATATACATTCAGGTTGTAATTCCAGGCTGTAGGTTACTCATTATATATTTAAATACCATCCGCATCCTTATTAGGTTTTAGGTACCTATAATTTCTGTGTTAAAAATCAACAATGAATCACTTTTGAACAGTGCAGGAAATAAATTAAAATACTTAACTTGTGCTCCACCAACTAATGAAGTCCAACAAAGTAAAATTTACTTACGAGAAATTAAATCAAAGTTTCTCTGCGATCCATATCACCTTTGAAGAGTTTGAGAATACATATCACGTCATAGAACTTGACAAAATTCCTTTTATATCCATCAACGTTATTTTCTTTAATTTTATTATTGTGTCCTGATTGAAGGTTATACTGAGATTCTGAGTTTCCTTGGTAAGAGTAGCTATGCCTTAAAATCCAATGTATTTACAGTGAATATCACAATCAGCGATCACAGGATTTCAATAAATTCTTATAAATAAATGTGCATTTCGTCACAGATTCAAAGTTCTTTCATCTTGTTATTTGAAATAATGAGCTGAAATTAACTTACATTAAGTAAACAGATAAATTTGTCGTCCTTTCCTATTCTGATTCTACTTTTTGGTAATTCATCATTTGCGTTACGGATTTCCTTTGGTCCTCCTCCTTTCAGTGCCGAAGTATTAAAACATATTCTTCTGTTATCTAGAATTCTATTGCAGTCACCTTCTATTTATTGTTTGACTCACTTGAGTATGTTATGACCATAGATGTTACAAATCTGTGTTTCAAACTTATTTTTTATATATTATAGTATTAATAGATTAATTGAAATATTATTCAACTTTATGATTGTGTTATACAGTGATTAATGTAAGTTTCAAGTTATTTTGCACGTTAAATAGCCATTTCAAGTGAATGAACAACTTAAATGTAGTTTATAAAATGACGTCATTCTTGTGTCAGTGTAGGAAGCAACTTATTATGTTTAGATCTAAAGCCCAGGAAGACGATAGATGGCGCTACGATCGGATTGTGCATAAAGCAGATAGTTTAAAGATGTTATTTAAGAAATATGAACTTAATTTAATTATGGAAATGTTTTTTATAATACTGGAATAAGTGTTTATAAAACAGAAATTGATCTGCATGTTCGTATTAATATAATCTTTAGATTAAAAAGCATAAATGGAAATGGTTGTAAACCTATCCAATGTATATAATAGTCGCAGGGTTTTGTACAACAGAACATAACAGCAGAGGAACTTTATTAAAGTATTTTAATCCTCTCATTTTTTGTTTTCTTCAAGCTTTAACGCTATATTGTGGCTTAAGACCCTTTTTAGCGTTTATGTCAACTCCAGTTGATATTTTACGTAAAGCTAGTCGTAGCCCCTATGAGTAAGAAAAATCCAGAGAGTGGACACCCTAGTTTTTATCTTTGGAGTAGAAGCGTCGTGAAGTTGTTTATTTATAGGTATACGGAATTCATCACTTTCCAAAGATCCCAGAAGAACCTAATTCTAGCGTCCCTGGGATAAAATATAAAAGGTATATAATAATGAAAGTAAACCGGAAGTAAGGTCCATTTCAAGTATATATATTTTGGACAAACTATCATCGAAAATCCGCTTTCTGATGTATTTCAAATCTGCCGTGATATGTGATTGGTCTTCCGGCTTTCCGTAGCCCTATTTTTCATCTTCAGGTTCATACAGAATTCATACATCGCCATTTTTTAAAATCTATACAATTATAGTGTGGCAGTCCTACATAGCGGCGGGCTTTGTGAAATATAGGTTAAATGGAGTTTGAAGATACCATCTTCATATTTTAGTACCTATGGTAAGTACTATTTCCGGCTGACAATCCTTCAATGGTTTCTTCCCTGATTCTGACGTTTACCTTTATCAAACGAGCTGTTGGTCGTTATGATTTGCGAGACAAGAACACAATTTAAAGGGATTTAGGTGGTGTAGGTGTTCTAATGTGAATTTATTGAATAACCGTTCTAGATGCTGTAGCGAACATTTTGTAGTTACGCTACCCTTTATTTCTCCAGAAAGTATTCTAGTTATTTTTATTATTGTTTTAGTGATTTTTGAGTTATATTTTGTGAAGATGTATGAAACCTGAGCTTAAACACTGATGTATGACAGAGCCGCCTAACGACAAAAAATGTAACTAGCAATTGTACATGTCGACTTGAGTGACCACGAGTCCTTATAATTGCTTATGAACCATCAGGGGAAAGCAACTAGATAATTGGTGTGTTGGATATTGAGATAGAAATTAGAAAGTGATTACGTAATAGAGTACAGCCTATCTACATTTATGAAGTCTACAAGTATCTATGGATTCCTGATTGCCATCCTTGTGGAATTTCTAGATCATCGTATTTTGATTTCCTATTCGTTGTTAATTATTCCTGAGAATCTTCAATTTCGCGTATATTTTGGTAAGTGTGAATTTTCACCAGTTTCAGTTTCGTTGGATTATGTGACTTCGTGTATTAGTGAGATAATTTATTTGAATGAAGTATGTTTTACATGTAGTAGATATTCGTTGGGAAATGTATTGCTTCAATTGGTGTTAAGGAAATCGTGTTTGGATGAACTTGAGTATAGATTCCTTCGTAACGTCGTGAATTTGGTATCGTATGAATCTATTGCCATCGTATTGTATGTCGTTATAATATTCTTGTTAAAGTTTTGCAATTATATTTTTGATCTATCTTACGTTGATATCAGAAGGAATTATTTGAATATTCCAATTTCCACCTTTCTTCGTAACCACGTGTTCCGGTTGATAGCCGGCAGTAGGGTTCGTAACCACTTCCTCGTATCTCCTAGTATATTCGTGCGATTGTTTCCATATTTGGTAAACGTTTCGTTCAGTGATTTAATAGTAGATTACTATTTCCGGATCGTAATTATTTGTGTATTAATTATATATTCATATCATAGTGTATTTATTGAGTATATTGGAATATGTCATGATTTCTACGATTTGTTCAATCGATCCTTTTTATTTGATTATGACCTATAGAGCGATAGGTCACATTTGTAATGAGATTGTAATTTGCTGTGAATTTGACAAGATAATAGTTCACATTATACGTTTTATGAAAAAGGATTTCTAGATTTGTTTCTGAACTTACTATACAACTTTCTTACTTAACCTACATTAAAGGCTTTAATTGTGGGGTCCCACCGAGGATCCTCCCCTCTGTTTCAGCTCTTTTTGTCGGTTACTCTTGTTATAGTGGGTTGCTGGGTGTTTTCAGTGAGAGAATATTTTTCTCAAACTGGAAATAACTGGCGGCTTATAGTGGCAGGACTGACTCCCAGGGGAGAGTTGTTACAATGCTCACTGTTATTTTTCTGTGTTAACGTGAAGTCCTTGAAGCAGCTTCAGACCCCAAAACTTGACACAAGAACTTGTTATATTAGAGGCAACTGATAAAATTTAAAACGGTTGATAGTTCACATCCAGAGAAGTGTCATAATAAATAACATTAGTAAAGACAATATGAACTTCTGATTCCTTTCCATCATTAAGGATAGATACTCTTTTGGCTGGCGAGATTCACTTAGTTATATTTGTCTAGCAAAAATTTGAGCCTATCACTTGTGTTCTTTAAAACAGAGCTGGGCATTTAAAAACCATTCTCATAATTATGCCTACCATGACAAAAAATAATCACTTTTTGTAACAACTACAATTCTTCCATTGTTGGTAAATAATTATCTGAAAATATATATATTAAATCGGGAAGCAGGACAACGGACCGGAAATCGGCAATCCTGGTTATAACCTTTACAATTTGCTAGTCTCATCTTCATAAAACATCATTTGTGCGTATTCTTCAAGAACTGCCAATCTGTAGTTGTTTTTAAAACCCATGTTCCTTCTTGTATGGGGTAAATCTCAACATAAATTAACTTCAAAATTCTTGAAATATATTTGATTTTTTTAAAATACAGAGAAACGTGTCTCATACACTAAATAAAAAAGTCAGAAATGGTAGAACAACATTGAGTACAATGGACGCCATCTTGAATTCTGGTAGTTTCCTACTTTACCGAAGTAGTAACTAGTATGTGTTGACTCTTTATATCATATACTAACAATATGAAAGGTTAGTAAGTCAAACTCAAGTTTTGCTGGAGTTGTAGAACTCTTGAGCCGACCAGGTAGCCATGTGGTCTAAGGCGTTAGGCCATCGACTCGAAGGTTGCGGGTTCGAATACCGTAAGGGGCATGGATGTTTGTGGATTTTAACCAGCTATAGATCGGCCGAATCGTGGCGAGCTGAAGTCAGAAGTTACTTACAGGCCTGTACAAAATAAAGTTTACCAAAGTTGGAATATTGATGGTTTTCTTTTTTTCTAATATATATATATAGTTTCAATCAATTTCTTCGGAAATGTAAAATACTGCAAGATCTTCGTAATAACATATATCGTTACGTCACTTGACATAACTATTGATTTAATATGTGAGATTAACTACTAGAAAAACATTTACATACTATGTTCTTTTATTAAAAATAGCGTAAAATTTTATTTAAGAAAGCACTAAAACTTAATATTTCTCCAATGTCGAACAGTCTCAATGAGTGGAAATAGAATTTGGCAGAATAAGTTATTTTTATTTGTAGAAACACTTAACTATAATCGATTAATGAACAAGAAAGTAACGAACAAGAAATAACAATCAAAACTACTACATTCTGCCAATTACAAC
>JAGDQP010066807.1:0-11234 GCA_022664845.1 Lepisma saccharinum | reverse complement strand
TTTGTGAAAAAAGTTGTGACCTCGAAGTCAAAGGTCAAATATTGAACCCTGTATATCTCGTAAACGGCTAGACATATTAAAATTTCGTTTTCACATTTGATATGCGGTGATTGAATACTATTGGTGAAAAAATTGGTGACCTCGAGATCAAAGGTCAAATTTGAAGTCAGTTTGCTAATTTAGCCCCCCATGGTCGTAGAATTATAAAACTTACAATGCAATTTATTTTAGTCACGAGAATGTTAAATATGGAAACAGCATGCTTCTAGCTATTGCCGTTGACAAAATCTAATGGTTCGAAAGTTTTGAATTTTGCTTTTATTGTGCCAGAACTATGGAAACCTCAAATTATGTTATTTTCTTCAGGGTGATGCACAATGGGAAAACAACTATTTCTACTTATTAATACTTCCAAAATATGGGGACTCGAATTTTGTCAAATTTAGACGTTTTACACGCCGAAATGAGAAACTAGCAAATTATGTTGTTCGAATTGCTAATGCAGAATGCGAAATTTGCTTCTCTACGAACTACCATTTTCAAATATATGGTGACTCTTTTGGCCCCAGAATTGAGAACCTCGCAGCATTCGAGATTGGTGATGTAGAATGTGAAATTCACTTCCCAGAACTATGAAACTGCAAAATTCATATTTATTTAGGATTATTATAAGGTTTGAAACAAAAATTGTATTTGCTAACGCATGTCGTCTGTGCATTGTATTCGCTAATTATTAGGGGAGTGAAATTCATATGCACTCAAGTTCTACAGTATGTGAAATATAAACCCGAGATCGTATTTGCTGCTGTATGTCCTCGCTAAAGAACAGAGAATGAAATAGGATATTAAGATGCTATTACAGTATGGATATTTTAAAATTGAAATTTCATTTTGCTGCTGTACGTCTTCGGTAAAGAATATAGACAATTAGAGAATGAAATGTACACAATGCGCAATTAAACAGTATACGAAATTTAAAACCGAGGTAACACAGGGCTTCCACTGGAATTGAATGCATCTATTATTTTGTAGCTGTCACAGGGGTTGCAGGAAAGCGTGGTAATTGTAATAATTACTATATCCACATGCAAGAGAGGTTCGGAATAAATTAGACTCGCAGCGCTATACAGTCCAATGTGAAACCCCAATCTATCTCCTCAAATTTTATATGTTTTCTTTTGTTTGCTGATAATATACGAGTCGGTCGAATATTGCTTGATTACCTGTGCGCCCTACCACCTATTCAAATTTTTACCATTTTTGTCTTAATATTGAGAAAGTTGAAAATTTTCACGATAATGCAAAACTTCTTTCGCTTCCACAATATGGCTGTTTGGCCGCCAAGGCAGAGATTACACATGTTTAGCGCCAGGGACTAACCAAATGCACAAAACCTTAATTGGGTTTAGTAACTAGCAAAATTATTTTGACCCTCTAGTTTTTGTACAAAATATGGAATTAATTACAGCCAACAAAATAATGGTGTATGAGACAATTTTCAGCTGCATGGGGAAAATACTGTTTAAGTAGAATTTACCCTAATATTAGATGTTTGTTACTTTGAGTCGCGAAACATGTGTGAGACGTCTTTCGACCCATGTTTTGAGAATATGCCAGCAAAGATCGCTTCGGAGGGTTATAACATGTAATTCAGGTAAGAAATAGTCTTTCAACTGTAATGTGTCGTAGAAAAGAATTTATAGGGTAAATATGTGAATACGCCACATTGTAAGCAGAAAGTTGTTGTTTGTTATTGGGAAGGGAGCAAAGTGCTATTGTTTAAGCAAAGAGCTTGTATTTGGTGAAAGAGACATTAGAACATAATTTTTGAGGTGTCATTAAAATTCGAAAAATGCCATATTGGAGAGAGCTTGCTTAGATTTTCTTAAGAAGGTACTTGCATAAGTGTATATTAAATAGGGGAATTGATTTAAAATGCGTAAATTTCACGCTTTGCGACCACATGGAGTACTTGTAGCATGTATTTTAAGGAGAAAAGCAAAAAGAACATTGCATGCTTTCCTGTGTGTTGTTTTAGTTGCACTACCACCTACTAACATTTTGCCTTTTTGGTCTTAGAATTAAGAAACGAGCAAATTTTTAAGGCTAATGCAGAACTCCTCTTGCCTCCATAATATGGAAAATTGGGGCTTCCATTGTAACTAAACTTGTCTAGCGCCTGGAATTGAATGCGTCTATTATTTGTGCTCTGTAGTGCCTGTACCAAATAATGTCGTGTGATACATTTTAAAGCTGCATTGGTAAAATACTGTTTTAAGAAGAATTAGGCATAATGCCAAGTGTTTGTTGCTTTATATGGCTAAACGTGTGTGAGATGTTTCTCGACCCCTGTTTTAAGAATTTGCCATTAAAGTACCACTTGCATATTTAACTATGAAAGATAAATTTTAATGTGTGTAATTTAGGTACAAAATAGTCTTTCAACGGTAATGCATTGTAGAAAAGAATGTATAGGGTAAAAAGTAGCAAAAGTTTGAGTACGCCAACTCGTAAGTTGGTGTTTGTTATTGGGAAGGGAAGAAAGTGCTATTGTTTAAGTAAAGAGCTCGTATTTGTTGAAAAGAGACATTAGAACATAATTTTGAGATGTTATTGAAATTCGAATAATGTCATATTGGAGAGAGCATGCTTAGGTTTTCTTTGGAAGGAACTTACACAAGAATATATTAAATGATGGAATTATTTTAAAATGTTTATATTTTACGCTTTGTGTTAACATGGAGTACTTGTAGCATGTATTTCAAGAAGAAAAGAGCGAATTTACATAATCTCGACTACATCGAAATACATACATTGTTTTTTATAATTTATATTTAGTTACAACAATGTTTATATTAGTTGTGTGGAAAGGTATTATTGTTCAACAGGTTGTATTAACTTTCTTATTACATTATTTTTGTACTATTTGGAAATATTTTAGTTTGTATATATTTTACTTATGCGCAATAAGTGTTTTATGTTACTACCAAGAACGTGTTTCATACCTATATAAATACAAGTTCTAGTGTATATTCAATTTTGAGAGTAGTAAAAGATTATGAATATAGTGTATTTTTCACCAACAAATAAACCAAATTTTGTTCTTATATTTAAAGTTTGTTATTATTTTAATATGTAGTGAGAAATTTATGTAGTACATTAATAGAATTAGAGTCGAATTTGCTAACGTTGTTCACAAACCAAAAAAGTTATTATACGACCACTATTTAAACACACAAAATCAAAGGGAAAATTGTAAAAGCACTTATTAAGACATTCCAGCACACACTCGAGAACCACCTTTGCAAATAGCTATTGTTCCATTGTTTATTTGTAGAAGCCTAAGTCAAAATTAGTTCTCTCTGCAATTTATTGGCTATGTCAACCAATTATTAAATAGTGTGACAGTGTCTTTTGTCTTGTGAGACGGAGGCAGGCATTTTTATGGACCCTAACATGTCACGATTAACTCTCTTAAGACTTTTCTCCTTAAACAGTGACCAAGTAGGTTTTGGAAATGCGTAACTATGTCTATAGAAACGGGGTAATGTTATTTGCCTAAAGGCAATTGCCAAAATACCATAAGGATGTGAATATAAAAGTGAGCTGCAGACAGTTTAAAGTATTTCAGTCATGAATAGAAAGAAAAGCATGCTGTATAAATAAAATTATAGGGGTGAAAACAGTTGAGGCGTTCCTATAGACCATATTTTTGTCAGTTTGCTTTTCAAGTAGCCGTCAGTTCTTTCTAGCTTTCGTTTTATTCAAAGTACTTCAAATAGTGCTTGTCTTCCTACCGAATTACATTACAAAGGCTAAATTATGCTAAATGTATTTCGAGGTAGTCGAGATTATGTAAGTTCGTTCATTTCTTCTTGAAATAAATGCTACAAGTACTCCATGTTAACACAAAGCGTAAAATATAAACATTTTTAAATAATTCCATCATTTAATATATTCTTGTGCAAGTTAATATACTCAAACTTTTGTTACTTTTTACCCTATAAATTCTTTTCTACAATGCATTACCGTTGAAAGACTATTTTCTACCTAAATTACACACATTAAAATTTATCTTTCATAGTTAAATATGCAAGTGGTACTTTAATGGCAAATTCTTAAAACAGGGGTCGAGAAACGTCTCACACACGTTTAGCCATTCAAGTAACAAACACTTGATATTTGGCCGAATTCTACTTAAAACAGTATTTTACCAATGCAGCTTTAAAATGTATCACACGACATTATTTGGTACAGGCACTACAGGGCCCAAATAATAGACGCATTCAATTCCAGGCGCTAGACAAGTTTAGTTACAATGGAAGCCCCAATTTTCCATATTATGGAGGCAAGAGAAGTTCTGCATTAGCCTAAAAATTTGCTCGTTTCTTAATTCTAAGACCAAAAAGGCAAAATGTAAGTAGGTGGTAGTGCAACTAAAACAACACACAGGAAAGCATGCAATGTTCTTTTTCCTTTTCTCCTTAAAATACATGCTACAAATACTCAATGTGGTCGCAAAGCGTGAAATTTACGCATTTTTAGTTAATTCCTTCATTTAATATACACTTGTGCAAGTTCATTCTTAAGAAAATCTAAGTAAGCTTTCATCAATATGACATTTTTCGAATTTCAATGACACCTCAAAAATTGTATTCTAATGTCTCTTTCATCCGATACAAGCTCTTTGCTTAAACAATAGCACTTTGCTCCCTTCCCAATAACAAACAACAACTTTCTGCTTACAATGTGGCGTATTCACAATTTTTTTACCCTATAAATTCTTTTCTACGACACATTACAGTTGAAAGACTATTTTCTACCTGAATTACATGCTATAACCCTCCGAAGCGATCTTTGCTGGCATATTCTCTAAACATGGGTCGAAAGACGTCTCACACATGTTTCGCGACTCAAAGTAACAAACATCTAATATTAGGGTAAATTCTACTTAAACAGTATTTTCCCCATGCAGCTGAAAATTGTCTCATACACCATTATTTTGTTGGCTGTAATTAATTCCATATTTTGTACAAACACTGCAGGGTCCAAATAATTTTACTAGGTACTAGACGCAATTAGGCTTTATGCATTTGGTTAGTCCCTGCGCTAAGCATGTGTAATCTCTGCCTTGGCGGCCAAACAACCATATTGTGGAAGCGAAAGATGTTTTGCATTATCGTGAAAATTTTCAACTTTCTCAATTATTAAGACCAAAATGGTAAAAAAAAATTGAATCGGTGGTAGTGAGCACAGGTAATCAAGCAATATTCGACCGACTCGTATATTCCCAGCAAACGAAACAAAAATATACAATTTGAGGAGGGCTGTAAAGCGCTTCATCTTATATTTCACCTACTGTAGAACTTCAGTGCATAAAAAATTATTTCCCCTAATAATAAGCGAATACAATGCACAGACGACATGCATTAGGAAATACAATTTTTGTTTCAAACCATAAATTAGGCCTAAATAAATACGCATTTTGCAGTTTCATAGCTCTGGGAAGCGAATTTCACATTCTGCATCACCAGTCTGGAATACTGCGAGTTTCTCAATTCTGGGACCAAAGAGTCGCCATATGTTTGAAAATTGTAGTTCGTAGAGAGAAGCAAATTTCACATTTTGCATTACCAATTAAAATAACTTAATTTGCTAGTTTCTCAATTGAACGTCTAAAATTTGACAAATTCAAACCACCATAACTTGGAAGCGACAATATGTAGAAAGAAGCAAATTTCACATTCGGCATCACCGAATTCGAATAACATATCATCTGCATATGTCTAAATTTTTCGGAAAAAAAATATTGCAATTCAACAAAATTCAAACCGCTATATTTTGGAAAGTGTAGGTGGTAGAGAGAAGCAAATATATTTTGCTTCACCGATCCAAATTACATATCATTCGCGAGTTTCTCCTTTCTCCTTCTGAAATGTCAAAATTTGACAAAATTCGAATCGCCATATTTTGGAGGCATTAATAAATAGAAATAGTTGTTTTCTCATTCTGCATCACCGTGAACAAAATAACCTAATTTGAGGTTTTCATAAATCCGGCACCAAAATAAGTAAAATTCGAAAACTTCGAACCATTAGATTTCAACGGCAATAGCTAGAAACGTGCTGTTTACATATTTAACATTGTCGTGACTAAAATAAATTGCTTTATAAGTTTTATAATTCTACGTCCATGGGGGTCGAAATTGGTAACCAATTACTTCAATAGTATTCAATGACCGCATATCAAATGTGAAAACGAAATTTTAATGTCTAGCCGTTAACGAGATATACACTGTTGAATATTTCACCTTTGGCCTTGAGGTCACCAGTTTTTCCAAATAGTGCTTAATGCCTACATACCAAATCTGAAAACAGAATTTCAATATGTCTAGCCGTTTACGAGATATACAAGATTCAATATTTGACCTTTGACCTTGAGGTCACTAATATTTTCACTAATAGTACTTAATGCCCACATACCAATTTTGAAAACATAATTTCATAATGTGTAGTCGTATACGAGATATACAGCGTTCAACATTGCCCTTTGACCTCGAGGTCACCATTTTCTTCACAAATAGTACTTAATGCCCACATACCAGAATGGGAAAACAGAATTTCGATACGTCTATCCATTTACGACATATACAGGGTTCAATATTTGACATTTGACCCCAAGGTGACCAATATTTTCACAAATAGTGCTTAATCCCCAAATACGAAATGTGAAAATAGAATTTCAACATGTCTAGCTGTTACGAGATATACAGGGTTCAATATTTGACCCTTTACCTGGAGGTCACAATTTTTTTCACAAATAGTACTTAATGCCCACATTCCAATTGTAAAAACAAAATTTCAATATGTCTAGCCATTCACGAGATATACATGGCTTAATATTTGACCTTTGACCTCGAGGTCACCACTTTTTAAACAAATAATATTCAGTGCCCTAGTTCCAAATGTGTAAATAGGATTTCAATATGTCTAGGCGTTTACGAGATATACACTGTTAAAATATTTGCCCTTTGTATAGGTTATAGGGTGTGGTATATAAATTGACTTCAGATTTATGTTATAATCTGTCCTATGTAAATAAGGCTTCGTAGTCTTTTATGAAATTTCTGCTATGTTAAATATCGGTTGCAAAATAAGCTCTGTACCCTTTCACGAAATTAGGCGCTGGTCTAATCTCTGCTATGTTAAGTAGGATTCCAAAATGTGCAGTAGTATTTTATAAATAGGGGATCGACTACAGCCTATGTAAGATTCGAAAAAGAGATTCGTACTCTTATATGAACTCTGCTATGTTAAATAGGGGGTAAATCCTAGCCTTGTGTACTATGTGGGGTTAAATCCCTGCTAAGCTAAATAGGGGTTGCGAAAATGTATGTGTGTAATTTCTGCTTCGTTGAATAGGGGCTGGACTGTTGCCTCTGTAAGGGTTGAAAACGAGCTTCGTAGCCTTTTATGTAATCTCTGCTATGTTAAATAGGGGATGAATCGTAGCCTTGTGCACTATGTGGGGTGTAATCTCTGCTACATTAAATAGGGGTTATGAAAATGTGTGGGGTAGGTAATCTCTACTATTTTAAATAGAGGTCATAGCTTTTCATAGTGTTGGAGTTGATCTGCTACGTTAAATAAGTTTTGCAAAAATGGTGCCGTAGCATTTTATAAATAAGGTTTGGAAAATGTGTTCGTAGTCTTTTATAATTAGGGTATGCGAAATACACTTGTAGCCTTTCACGAAGGGGATGAGGATATATGCTCGTAGCTTATTATACATTATGAACAAACACAGCGACGCAGCGTATCATACAGCCCTGGAAAATGGACTCCTTGCTATCAGCCAGGTACGATAAAAGTAGTGCAATTCCTCAGAAAGTGAGTTAAAGTGACGGCACTACTACTGACGTCATTACAAATATGTCGGTATCGTCTGATAAAATCTTGATATGTTCGGTGCCATTTCCGGACAATATAATTGTCTGTTGTGTACCTATGACGTCAGCTTCTTCATAGTGAGTGTGAAAGTCATGGCGTAAAAATACATTACCATGATCGTATTTCCTTTGTGATTGTATCAATGGAAGTAATAGACCAACTTGTGTGAAAGACAATCTATATGTTTTGATAATTGGTCACAAATCATTGATGTTAGCTTAACTTTATTTCCCGATTCAGTCAAGACATTGTTGCGGCTTGAGATAAAGGTGTTAGCTGAGAGTTTCATAGAAGCACTGTGAATTCTTCCTCTCGCACTTGTAGCACTCTTAGGACTGAACTCACAGTGCCTATCAAATACTAAATAAGTATACTTTTCTGCAACGTACTTCATAATTGCAGAGATGACATTATCAATGAACGATTGGACTGTACCCACGTTTGGCCAGTAATCAATACATCAGCAGATTTTCCTCTTGCTGAAACCTGCACTTTTATCACTCTTATTTGCTTAATTAAAGTAGACTTCTAAGAACAATTATGCATTCATGAAATAGCGCTGATGGTACTGGTAACAATTCGTTAGAAAACAGTTTTCGGTGGTTGCACACATGTTCTTTACGTGAAAGAAACTGCAGGCAACGTGTATGTATGTCCTATGTCTTGTAGACCTTGGTTTCATGTACCAGTACATGTTTATTTGAACTTGGCACGGTCCTTAGTTGTTTTGTCAATAAAGAGTAGAATCCTTGTATAAGTGATTGCTCGAACGCTTGTTGTTGGACTTCCCCAATGTGTACAACATCATCCACATTCACTTTTGCATTGCAATCCTACCACTGGATACACTCCCAATTCCAACAGGATGATCATCAGGAATCAGAAGGTTGATACAGTTCTTTAATTTATTACCAATTTTTGCTCTGGCTTGTTCATCAGATGCAATTCTTGAACGGGATTCTTTGTGACACATATGCACCTTCGTTGATGCTTCCTCATCCGTCATAGCGTGTATGTCTTTCGACAGCTGACCACAAACATGCAATAATAGTGCACACTTCTTTAACGTCTTCGGTTGAAACGTTATCCATTTTATTCCACCTCGACTTTTACTAAAGCGCATAAACGTTGTTTCAATAAGCATGTACGTCCATATTCCATTCCAAAACCCTGCGTTGTGACGGGCCTTATGCTCACCTCTCATGAACATTTTGCGCAGATTTTGATTCAGTTTTTCCCATGCTTCGTAAATTACATGTAGCATAACGAGAGTAGTTTCAATGCCCCGCAGCAAAAATGTAAGGTATCATTGCTGCAAGTGTCCTCAAGTGTAAGGGCCAGTTTTCTTCACATTCTGCATGTATGAACACGATCATGATGAATACAGGCTTTATAATGCAAACTATATACTTAAAAAAAAAATGCTAAAGCTTTGGCCAGCCCGTCCGGCCTTTACACTGGACAAATTTTGATCGCTCTTTTTTAAAAATATCCAGATTAAAATGTAGATGAGCCATCAATAAACCGCATTCCTCTCTGTCAAGCTTGAACTGAGGGAGAAGTGTTTGAGTGTTCTCCCCTATGTATTCCTCTCACAAGTTTTGTCCAGTCGGTCCGACCGTTCTACTGGACCGAGTTTGATCATTCATTTTTTAAATGTCCCGCTTAACATGTAAATGAGGCATCACGATTCGTTTAGCACGCAGCCCACCACGGGTAACGGAGTATTGGTAACTGTCCCAATGAGTGTTTTCAACATATTTTATTCACCCCGCACCAACGGGCGGGTACTTTAGCATTAGGATTGCAGTATTTTTTTTCTTTGAAAGTTCATTAAATCTATTTTCATATCTAAAAAAGAAATATGGGGTGGGCCATCAAAGCACTAGGGAGAAAAGTGAAATATTATAAATGTCCTTGTAAAAAGTAAAATGAAATTTTACACTGCTATCTTCATTTTTGAATTTGAATTTTATTTACAGTCTTTAGGCATCTTAGGTTCAGACCGGGATACGGGAGGGTAAAGGGTGTTGGAAGATGACGGTCAGGGGCTAGAATGACGGTACCATCCCGTGCCTGCCGTCATTGAAGAAAATCCTGGAACAGTTCTGTGCTTAAATGATGGAAGATGTTTCATGGAGTGTTGGAAAATTAAAAAGTATTGTATAGATTTAATAAGAAAACCAAACTGGAAGCAGACCCACTTGCTATGAATTTTCGGGATTATTTTCAAAACTCAATTTTCAAAAAAAAAAATCATAAATGCCTGATTTTCGGAAACATATTCAAAAACACAACATTTTAATTTTTTTACAAAAAAATATCAAATAATGTCGGATTTTCAGGAACATTTTCAAAAACACAAAATTTATGAAAAATCTAAAAGTGTCGAAAATCTTTGAAAACAATAAAATATATTTAAAATAGTTCTAAAACCTTTGTCCAGCCGGCCAGAGGTTTTTACTGGACCAATTTGAGTGACTTTCCTTTTCTGAAATGTTCCTAATTATGCCTAGAAACGTAATGAAGCATTTGAGTTCTTCATCAACTTTGAATAAAACAGAATCTCATTTTCCACCCTATGTATTTCTTATGAGAATATTTTCTGGAGATGTTTTGTCCAGTCGCTCAGCCATTTCTACTGAGCCGATTTTCATGAATGTTTATTTTTAATTTTCGTATTTACACACAAATATGTTATCAAGCGGCGTGACTCTCGATCCCGAGGCCTTAGCTTAGCATTCGGGAGGCCTTGGGTAGAATTTAAGTGGCCGACTATTCTGACTGAGGTTTCTCTAGGGTTTTTCCTGTCACACCAGGCTAATTCCGGAATGGTACTTTCAAATTAGGCCCTGGCCGACACCTTCCCGCTTCCCTTCCCCTCCCCAAACCGGCCCAAACCTCATTAATTAAATTATAAAACCAACGAATGTTACGAACCATCGCATTCCTCTCCTTCTAGATGTTCTTGCGGAGCCGCCCACACAATAGTCGAGTGCACTCTGTTAATCTTTCTTGAACAATCGTATAAAGAGTGCTCGGCCCCCGCTCTGTTTCAAATGGTTCCGTGGCCGATCCAGGTGGCCGAACGGTCTAGCGCGCTAGTCTGTCGAGTCAAGGATCGTGGGTTCGAATCCCGCCTCGGGCATGGATGTGATTTTAACTGTGTTGTCCGTAGTTAGGAAAAATAAGTTGAAAGGGTTGCAAGAGTTGTAAAAGTTGTAAGAGTTAATTAAAAACCAGTTGGGTGGCGCATTCGGTTAGGGTGCGTTTCACCTTTTAAAA
>JAGDQP010066806.1:0-11234 GCA_022664845.1 Lepisma saccharinum | reverse complement strand
TATTTTATTGTGTGTTCACGCGTTGTCAGGACTGTGCTCTGTGTGTATTTTATCACAACAAAGAAGCAAGGCCTATATCTTACTAAAAATATGAAAAATTCGCTGCTTGGTTTGGTGACGTGAAAACTTGTAATTGAGTTAACGGATTGTGAACATACAGTTATGAAGAGAAGCACTTAAAGTGTAGAAACAAAATGGCAGTTCTGGGACTCTTCGATGGTATCTGACTTACTGAAAGTGTGATCCCAGTAGTAGTGTTTCCTGTTGAGAAGTTATACTGACTAACGTATTAATGAATTTGTTTTGACATGCTGAATAAAGTTCGTCAAAGTTTCCCTCTGTTTTCACCATACAAGTTCGGATGGCATACACATGTGAACGGTACACGTACTAAGATCGTGGTCACTTCTTTTCTTGAGGAAAGTATTCGCCATTGGATGTAATTCCTTAAACCAGAGCATAAACGGGTCATTCGGGTCAAGTTTTGGACCTGGTCACTGGCGCTTTAATTCTTTCCTTCTTATAACTTACATTGTTTCGCTTGAACAATGTATCTTTCAAGGATGACCGGAAACGGTAGTGTCACCCCCACAGCAAGAAAGGCAATCGGGTCATCTGGGTTAAGTTTCAGTTCACTGGGTCACCTCTGTCTGGGTCAGGCCAGGTCACCAAAAGGAACCCGATTTCAGCTCTGCCTTAAACTTGTGATGAGTTTTGTTACATCCGCTTGTTCAGTCCAAAAACTAAAATAAAATAAAATTTGGCTATAATTTCAAGTAAGTCAAGTTATATCTTAGTTTGTTTCCTGCTACTCGAACAGCTACATATTTTCTCGAAGATTTTGTTTAAAACGAAACCATTGTTATAAAATGCGAAAGAACAGAAGCTATGTTATTATTTCTGATCAAATGCACTTTCGTAGCACCAATTTGATGTGAATCCTACATTTTATATTTTGGAAAAAAGCGCAGAAGACAAGAAACAAAAGTGTCTGGATATGTAACCAAGAGTTACAACTCCTCTCCAACTACAAAAACCCTTGTCCAATTCAAGAATCAAACTGGGGAGAAGGTAATTTAATCTCAGTTCGGGACAAGTCCGATCCCTGCAACCAACAATCAATCAGGTCACCACTCTCAGATCTGGAACAGAACATCACCCTCCCCTTCTCCCTCCCGCTTACAATTCCTTCCATCTAACATGATCTCTAGGAAACCACCACGTATACACACACAAACACAGAGATTCCTCATCTATTCCCGCATCGTCCCTGGACCCCTCCCTCCCCCCGAACAAACTACGATTTCCACTCTTTTCCTTGAAACGTACTTTTTTCCCGAAGAATCATCCAGAATCAATTCTTGAGATAGCTTTTCCCTAGAAGATGAGGATGGGAAGAACATCGGGGTTGAGGAGTGAGAATATTTTGCAATTGGTCAAAACAAGTGCAGTGTTACAAACTGATCTTTCTATATCTTTTGGTAAGAAGTTTACTTTTGTTCTTTGTATCAATGTTTGTTACATGATAAAGGAAAAAAAAGATAACATTTAGGCCCCATAGTTTAGACACTGAATCAGAAGAGAGGAGTCGTTCACTCTTTGTTCGATGAAAAAGTGTCTTCATCAAAAATGACTAAATTTTAATGAAAAAGAGTGTTTTTTAACAAAACAACACTGTTAAATAGGTTTATTCAAAAACGAAAAAGGAAATCTCGAATTTGAAACAAATTTGGGCTCAATCTGGCTCCGACTAAATTTTGCTCAATTTTGAACACGTGATGGTGCTCAAAAAATTAGAAAATATTTCTCGGTTAATGAAAAAAAAAAGTCTCAAACATGAGATAAAACTACTGGAAAATGAGTTTAAATTTCGGCTCAAAACTGAGAAAAGTTGGGACTATTTTCAGAAATGAGAAGAAATATATTCAAAAGTGACGAAGCATATGCTCAAAATGTTGAGAACGTAATGACTCAAAAGATAGCTCCGGAGCTACGAAAATGAGAAAATAGTTGGTCAAAATTGAGAACATTTGTTTCAAAGTTTTGAGAGGGTAATCACTCAAAATCGTTATGAGAGCTAAAAAAATGACAAAATATTTATTCGGATTGAGAGAAACATATTCACATTGTGAGAAGGAATTTACTCAAAATGACGTTGAGAGCGAATGAAGATGAGAAAATATGTATTCAAAATAGTCCCAAGTATAACCTGCAGTGAGACTAGACTTCTAACAAACAGTAGAGAACCATATCCGTGCTCGCACCAGTGTTTCTCAGCTCCTTCCTGCAACCACAGAAAAAACCTCTACTACGTATAATTAAAGATAAACGCAGGCAGCAAAGATAAAAATACTTATTGGCTAGATGATAAGTATAAATATCACCCTGTACATGCTGCTTTTTTTTTGTTAGCTGTGACATTTTATCGTTAACTCCCTCTAGAGGGTTACGCCCTCTTTAGGGAAGTAGATGTTTTGGACAAATAAATTTGGAAGAATTTTGGCTGGTCTAAAAGATTTTATTTTTATCTCGGCATTCCATGTGTTTCTTCTTTTCACGTTCGCGTACTTTGCTAAGTCAATTGTTTGTGCGGGCTACGAGATGTGTTATTTATTTGTTTCGGGCGGTTTGGTTGTAATCTCTATGGAATAATATCGACGGATTGATTTGTTATCTTATATGCATCTTCTATTGGCAAATCAGGATGATTCGGTGGCAGCGAGTGATGATAGATGGTGAAAAGAAGGGTTAGTGGTGTGTTTGTTATTGGGTTGTTAGGGTGGTATTCTGCATCTAGGTTGAGTGTTTCTTGAAGCAATGGATGGTTTTCTTGGTATCTGTTTGTGAAATATTTTGTGCGGAGAGACTGTAGGTTGAAGAGAATATGGGGAAAAGGCAGTTTATTGTAGAGGTCTTGAGTTGGACTTGGTAGCTTTATCCTGTAGGCTATTCGGGCTGCGTGTCTTTCTAGTATTTTGATTTTTCTGTAGTGGTTATGGTCGGCCCCTATCCAAGCAATGTGTCCGAATGTTAGGATCGGTCGTAAGAAAACTTTGTAGGTATTGAGCACAGTAGTTGCGTTGAGTCCCATTGTCGTTCCAGTCAGTTTGCGTAGCAAGTTTAGTCTCTTGTATGCTTTGGTGCTAATTTGTTTTAGATGAGCTCTCCATGTAAGATGTCTACCAAAGATTACTCCAAGATACTTTACTGTGTTCGTCGGTCGAAGTCGGATGTTATTGACATGAATGTCCAACAGGTCGGGATTTTTGTGCACTCTTGATCGTTTTCTTGGTGGTATAAATACTATTACTGGTTTTTTGTCGGGTTTAGTTTTAGCCTCCAAGTTTTGCACCATTGTATGAAAGCGTCTATTGTTGTTTGTAGGGATGTGTTGATTTGCTTAATTGTTTTCCCCAAAGCTAGGAAGGCTGTATCGTCTGTGAACTGGAAGAAGTGGACGTTTGGAGTTGGTGGTGGCATATCAGCCACAAACAGTAGATATAACAGTGGTGACAGAGCTGAACCTTGTGGCACTCCTGAATTTATAAAGACCGGGTAGGATAAGTTATTGTTTAAGGAAACGTATGTGAGTCGGCAGGAAAGAAAGTTGTAGATGAACCTGATATATGCCAGTGGTAGTCTGAAGTTGAGTAGTTTAGAGATAAGTCCGTGATGCCACACCTTATCGAATGCTTTTTCCAGATCAAAAAGTACCAGGCATAAAGGTTTCGTTGTGTTGTATTGGTTGCTTATTGCATTTGTTAATCGCAGGAGTTGATCTGTTATACTGTGTTTGGGTCTGAATCCTGCTTGGTAGTACAGAAGTAGGCTGCGTTCTGTTAGATGAATATGGAGTCTTTTGACTATTATTCCTTCTAGGATTTTGCTATAGATGGCTGTTAGTTGAAATGGTCTATAGGAAGTAACTTCAGCTGGAGGCTTATCAGGCTTTAAAAACATGAGTGTCTTCGAAGTTTTCCAGTCGGCTGGTATGTAACCTGTTTTTAGAACGAAATTGTATATAACACAAAGTAGATGGATGACAATATACAGAGCTTCCTTGATGTCTCTATATGACATTTTGTCTTGGCCTGGTGCTGTATTTCTTTTGTATGTTACTATGTCATTGATGTCAGAGGGTATGACATGTACAGTGAGTTGATTATTGTTGGGCAAGACGTGGTCCGTGTTTGGTTGAAGATAGGGTGATGCGAAGTCGAATCTATCTACAGGATGCCGAACAATAGGTTGACTAGGAAGCAGTGGTGTGAATATTTCCTGCAGACTAGTGGCGAAGGCATCAGCTTTTTCTTTGTCGGTATGCAACGGGGTATTTCTGTCTATTAGTGGGTATGTTGTGCGAGTGTTTTTCCCCGTTAGCGTATGAAACCTCTTCCAGTATGCTGTAGGGTGTGCTGTTTCTCCTAGTGTGTTACAGGTTTTTATCCAGCTCCGCAGTTTATATGCTTTGACATAATTTGAGATCGTTCGTTGCAGTTGTCTATGGTGTCTGAGTGATTCTATGTTCCCTGTTGCTCGGTAGTTTCGAAAGAGTTCTCTGGAACGTTTGATCATTGCCAGATACTGTGGCGGTAGTTTAGGTTTGAATGGGTTAACTGTTGATGTTGGTATGTACTTTTTGTATGCGGCGTTTATAGTATGGGTAAGGTGGTCAATTGTGGCTTGTAGTGTTTCCTCAGTGGTTATTGTCTCAACATCTGTTAGTCCGGTTGTTATGTGGTCTCTATATTTATCCCAATTGGCTTTTTCCCAGTGAGTTACTTTGCGTAGGGGTTACTTGCGTAGTTACTTTCCCAGTGAGTTACTTTTCCCAGTGAGTTTGTGGTTGGCTGTTGGGCATGAGCAGAGGTAAGTGTCACCTTTATCGGCACACGATCGCTTCCGAGCGGATCGAGAACATCTATTTTGCAGCGTCTTGATAGGTTTTGTGAAGTTATTATAATGTCCGGGCTTGAATTAGATTCGGGTCTTGTAGGCTTTGGCGGCGGATGAAATACTCCAGATGTTTGGTTGTTTATGAAAACTAAGAATTGATTTTTCTGGCGGTTGCTTCTACTGTGAAAGTTTATGTCGGCCAGGATGATGTAGCTACGAAAGTTGTCTGAGATATATTGGAAGAACTCTGTTGGTATTGTATGTCGTGGACGGACATAGATGGTGGCCAGTGTGACATAGTTTGCTTTGTAGTAGAGCGTAGTAATTAGGTATTCCGGTAGATTGTTATTTGCTATCTGGTACTGTCTGTATGGTATTTTTGGTGAGAACCCAATGGCTACTCCTCCGTTGGCTCTAAAAATGGGTTGTGTGCTGTTATTTCGTATTATTGAATACCCTGGTATGTTACTTTTGGATTTTTTTTAGAGAGGTGAGTTTCATTCAGTAGGAAAGCATTTACCTTCTCTTCTACTAGTAGTTGTTGGAATAGAAGTCTGTGTTCTTGAAAGGAGCGGATATTCAAGAATAAGAAAATCAAACCCATGAAGAATGTTCATAGCGAGTTTAGACTTCTGGATAGATTGGATTTGAATGGAAATGTACATATGGGCCATTATATGTTGCGTAGAAGTTGATCTGAAATGTTGTTCGTGCTGCTAGCTGTATTTGGTGTAGTATGTGCGGACGAATCAATGGGTGTATATTTTGCAATGCCAGTGTTATGAAGTTTAATAACTGTTCTACTGTCACAGGTTGAGCAGTTGTTATCTCTGGTGTTGTTTGGATGGTACTGTCATGCGTTCTTATCGGTACAACGAGGTCTGGTTTGTTTTCTTCTGGTGCAGGTTTTTGTTTACACTTATAACTGTACGTGGGGTGAGGTTCTTCGCAGGTTGAGCACTTTGGCTGTTGTTGGATGTCAGTGCAAGATTTGGTTGCATGAGCGCCAGTACAGTATCCGCATTTCGGCTGGTTCCTACATTGTTCGGTAGTATGTTCCTACATTATTCCTGGCATTATTCGCAGCGGATTGGCATTGGTGGTTGCGTTCTCCACGGTTCCACGCGATATCGACGTCTGTAAATATATGCTCCTTGTTCTAACAGTGTATCATTGTTTCTTGAGAGGATGTGAGTATCCGTACGAGATATGTTGGCCCTGTTGCATTATAGATTCTAATGGTTTTAGTGATTTCGTAACCTTATTGTTCTAATTCTGCTTTTATTTCATCGTCTTGAAGTGTTGTATTTATGCCACGTATGACCACAGATAATATTGGTGTACGTCTAGGTGGATATGGTTGCTTGATGCCTTTTGGTGTCAGTTTGGTCATGTTTGCGTTTTTGCCAAAGATTTCGAAGCTGTGTTTGTTTCTTATAGTTGTGGCAAAGTTTACATCGGTACTCTTGATGATAATCCCATTACGTATAGGGATAATTTGATGTACAGTGTCTCTCGGAAGGTATTTAGTTATTTGCTGGAGTAACAGTTTTTCTGACTGGTATTTTGTATCAAAGTTTGTGAGTAGAAATGAATAGTACTTCTTAGTAGCTTCCAGTTGAGTGTCTACGATCATTGGTCTTGTATCAGAATCAGATCCTGAACCAGAGCCCGAGGCATGGTGATGACGTTTATGTGGAGGTGACTCTGTTCGATCAGCTGCTTGCTTCCGTAGTGGTGATCGGGACCGCTCAAGACTTTTAGAACGTGTGCTAGCTTTTAGTGGATTTAGTTTTCTTTTTTCCGATTCGGTGGTGAATTTAGTTGGACCTGGTATAACTGATGGTAGTCCAGAGTAGAACATGCTTTTGGGCATATTTGGAATGCTTGAATGGTGTCCAATATTTTTTCCGTCCATTTTCCGATATCGTAAGCCAAGGTCGTCTATATATTGACTGTCAAAAACCAAACTCGAAAACCTTAATCAGTGGCTAATATCGTCAACGTTTTATCAAGTTATTTTGTCTACCAAAATTCGAAATGCCTTAGAGAAAAGCCAAAGTTGTTACTTGATAGCAATCAATCTTAGCTGTATAATTCTTAACAATAAATAATTAGATCTTAATAAGTAGCTAATATATGCTGCATTTTTTTTTTTTTACAAATAGCCATGGTTAGGCCAAGGCTACTACCCACTTAGAGGGTTACGCCCTCTTTTTGGGAAGGAATCAGTGAGGAATGGAAGGAGTTTGGAAATGTGGATGGGCTGTGAGCTTTTATAGGAACTATACTTTATTTCTTTATTTTGAACAAACTCAGGACTATTACGATTTTTCATCGTAATCATTAATTTAGTGGAAGCTGAGGATGACAATATATGAAAGATGAAGTGCTAGCACGCCACAATCACAACAGAGGAATTATTAGTGTAGACATATGCATGTTATCTTCTGTCCCCGGGGCAATTCGGGGCACTGATGGGAGACAGTATGAGCCCTGTTAGTCTTAATGGATTACTGTGCGACTGATGGAATTATGAAATCAGGTGGCCGTGGGGCTGAGAAGGGGGTAAGCTGAGGTATTTCCGGATGATTATCGGGGAGTGTGGAAAGATATATACTTATGAGTAGTGAAATGGGACAAGTGATTAGCGGTGGATGTTGTGGATGAAAGGTAGCATC
The DNA here is from genome assembly GCA_022664845.1 of Lepisma saccharinum. Classification (NCBI taxonomy): domain Eukaryota; kingdom Metazoa; phylum Arthropoda; class Insecta; order Zygentoma; family Lepismatidae; genus Lepisma; species Lepisma saccharinum. The sequence goes on along the minus strand of JAGDQP010066806.1, from coordinate 3,657 downwards.
GTGATGCAGTGTGTCCAATAGTAGTGGATGGAAATTTTCGTAGCGTTTGATGATGTACTTTTGTCTTAATGTTTCGAGATGGTAGAGGATGTGGGGAATGGTGATGAGGGCGTATAGATCGGCTGTGGGGCTGGGTAGTTTGATTCTGTGAGCAATGCGGAAGGCATGTCTTTCGAGAATTTTCAACTTATTGTAAAAAGTGAGTGGGGCTGATATCCAAGCAACGTGTCCGTATGTAAGTACAGGTCTGAGGAATGATTTATAAGTATTTAGGATGGCTATTGGTGAGAGACCCCATATTGTTCCTGTAAGACGTTTGAGAAGGTTTAAGCGGTTGTATGCTTTAACTGTAAGATATTTTAAATGATGAGTCCATGTGAGGTGACGGTCATAAGTGATTCCAAGATACTTAACAGTGTTTGTCGGTTTGATGCGAGTCTGGTTTAGTCTGAGATTGAGGCAAGTGGGATTGCGTTGAACTTTAGAGCGTTGTTTCGGTGGTAAGAAAACTATTGCTTGTGTTTTACTAGCATTTATGGTAAGTTGCCAAGTGTTACACCAGTGACTGAACGAGTTGATGGCAGCCTGTAGAGTTTTGTTAATTTGCTGGATAGTGTTGGCAGTAGCGAGAAATGCTGTGTCATCTGCGTATTGGAAGATATGAATATTTGGAGGTAATGTGGGCAAGTCAGTACTGAAGAGTAAATAGAGGAGAGGTGATAGTGCTGATCCTTGAGGAACACCTGTATGGAGAAATATAGGGTATGAGCTGGCGTTGTTGATGTTTATATAAGCGATACGATTTGAGAGAAAGTTGTAAATATATCGAATGTAAGCAACAGGAAGGTGAAATTGTAGGAGTTTTCTGAGCAAGCCCTGGTGCCATACTTTGTCGAAAGCCTTCTCTAAATCAAATAAAACAAGACAGGATGGTTTGCAGGTATTGTAGTGATTCGTGATATGGTTGGTGAGACGAAGGAGTTGGTCCTGAATACTGTATCCTGGGCGGAACCCTGTCTGATGGTCTGGCAACAAGTGACGTTCCTGGAGGTGTAGGTGGAGACGTTTGACCAGTATGCGTTCAAGGATTTTGCCAAGGGTGGGGGTTAATTGTATTGGTCTGTAGGATGTGACGGAATCGGGAGGTTTGTGAGGTTTAAGGAACATGAGAGTTTTTGAAGTTTTCCAGGTGGTTGGTATATATCCTGTTCGTAGTACGAAGTTGAAGATGGCAGCAATCAGTCGTAGTAGTTGATGAGGTCCTTCTCGTATATGCCGGTATGTGATACCGTCCAATCCAGGAGCGGTATTTCTTTTGTGAGCTGTTGTAGTGGTGATGTCCAGGACCGTGATTGGTGACGTAAGTTGCTTCTCTACGTTTATCTGATGTTCAGCGTTAGGCTGCAGGTCTGGTGCGTTGAGGTTGATGCGATGAACAGGGTGATTTCTAGCGATGACGGTATTCGGCGGCGTGAATATCTCCTGAAGATGAGTGGCGAAAGCGTTCGCTTTATCTTGATCTGACTGTAGTGGTTGGTTATTCTGGAGCAGCGGATATATTGTGGCAGTACGCTTTCCAGTTAGAGTATTGAAGCGTTTCCAAAACTTCGTTGGATGTGCAGTATCTCTTAGTTGGTTGCAGGTTTTAATCCACTGCCGAAGCTTGTAGGCCTTCAGGTAGTTATGTACAGTCCGTTGAAGTTGTCGATGTAGATGTAGTGACGCTGGATTACGGGTTCTAACATAGTCTCGGAAGTGCTGTCTTGATCGTCTTATGAGGGTGAGGTATTGAGGAGGGAGTTTTGGTCGGTGAGGTGAGGATTTTGTAGTAGGTATATAATGAGTTGAGGCTGTTTGAAGAGTGGTGATGATATTCTCCAGTGTTTGGTATAGTTCATCTTCTGTAGTTGGTTCCTGAGCGTTCTGTAGATGGCTGGTGATGTAGCTCCTGTAGTTATTCCAATCGGCGAGGTCATAGCGGATATTTGTGCGTTGGGGAATAGGTGTAGGTTGAGGTGTGGGATTGCGGTGGATGGTGAGTTTAATAGGAACGTGATCACTGCCTACAGTATCCAGAACCTCAATGTTGGTACGGTTGGTGAGGTTGGGGGAGAGGATGACTATATCGGGTGTTGTTTGTGAAATTGGTCGGGTAGGTTTACGGAGTGGCTGTAGGAGTCCGTTGGTAGATGTATTGATAAATGTGGTAAATTGGGTGCGTTGACGGTCAGATCGGCTATGAATGTTTATATCGGCCATAATGATATAACTTCTGAAATTGTCAGCAATGTATTGAAAGAATGGCAAAGGTATGGGATGACCAGGGCGTACATAGATTGTAACTAACGTGATATAGAGATTCTTGAAGTAGAGTGTGCTTATGAGATGTTCAGGTAGTTGCATATTAGGGACGTGATGGAGACGATGTGGTATATTAGGTTTGTGTCCTAGTGCTACTCCGCCATTGGCTCTTAATGCAGGTATGGTGCTTTCGTGATGATGAAGACGATAACCAGAAATTTTGCAGGATGATCGAGAAGTGAGATGGGTTTCGTTGAGGAGGAATGCGTTGGCATTTTCTTCGAGTAAGAGTGTTTCGAAAAGAGGCTTATGTTGGATGAGTGAGCTGATATTTACAAATAATATAACTAAATCCATAATAAAGTGAACGGTGAATTGGTTGAGATGATCAGGTAGATTGTTTCGGTGGTACGGTAACAAAATGCACATATGGACCCGAGTACGTTGCATGGAATGTAACTTGAAAAACTTGCTTTGCAGCTGCTTGAACTTGTTGAAGAATATGAGGTCGATGAGCAGGTTGAATATTCTGTAAGGTCAAAGTGATGAAAGATAGCATTTGTTCGATAGTGAGAGGTTGATTTAAGATAGGATGTTTTTCGATGTTGGTTTCGGGTTCGAGAGTTTGGTCGGAGACTTTGAGTGGTACGATGAGATCAGGTTTTTCAGGTTCTGGTGGTGGTCTAGCTTTGCATTGATAACTATAGGTAGGATGTGGTTGGTGACAAGTGGAGCATTTAGGAGGTAGTTGCATATTCTGACATTGACGTGTTGAATGTGGACCTGTACAGAAACCGCATTTAGGCTGATTGGTGCACTGATGGGTTGGATGTGAATTATAGCTTTGGCATTTCTCACAGCGGATTGGAATAGGTGGTGCAGTCCGTGACGGTTCTACTCTGTGTCGTTTACGATAGATGTAGGCTCCTAAAGTTAAAAGATCATTGATAGTTTCATGGGATGTGGTGAGAATTCGAACTAGATAGGTAGGGCCAGAATTGCATTTTATGCGGATGACTTTAGTGAATTCATATTCCTCCTGACGTAGTTCCTCAGTGATCTCTTCTTCCGTCCAAGTTGGATCGACACCGCAGATGACTACTGATAACATTGGTGGTTTTCGTGGTGGTGGTGGTTGTTTGGTGCGTTGTGAAGTGAGACTGGTCATAGTGGCTGATTTACCGAAAATTTCAAAGCTATGTTTGTTACGGATGAATGATACAAGATTTGGATCAGATGATTTGATAAGCATGCCGTTTCGTGTAGGAATGATCTGACTGATAAGCTTGCGAGGAACATATTTGCAAAGTTGTGCTAGAAGTTGTTTTGAGTTCTGGAATTTAGTATCATAATTAC
>JAGDQP010066805.1:0-11234 GCA_022664845.1 Lepisma saccharinum | reverse complement strand
TTGAAATTCTGAAATTTTTATATTTCTTCGAACAATCTTGAGTTTATGTTAAGTGAACGTAGTGTAGAAACCTCTCAGTTAACCAGGTACGATCTACGGCATTAGTTGAAAATCCTCTTACAGTATTTAGTAATATTTATAATGTGCAGTGAGTTATTTAATGTTTGACTTAATATTTATTGAAAATTAGCTACAAATCGTTACGTGAAGTTGACAGCAATTGATACAAATTATTTCTGTGTTTCGGTAAACCTATCGTACTGAGTGATGTGATTTTAATTAGATTAGATCGGTTCATAAATCCGTAGACCAGTGGTAGGATTCTTTCGCCAGCTGAGAAGTGATGATTTGGGAAAGGAACTATATATTGAATTTTGGTTATTTCTGCGTTGACATATGAAGTGACTCCAGCATGTGATTTGTGTGAATAAATATTATTTGCATTTGTGCGTTATGACACTACGTTTGGATTGAGTTGCGACCGTCATTCGTTTGTGTTCGTTCGTCTTTATTTCAGGAATTGCGATTCCAGACTACAGGTGTGGGCCCTACTAAGGTAAAGGTAAGACATGGTCTTTTGCCACCCTGTAGACTTCGAAGTGAGTAAAGACACAGTATGAGTCACATATGAGTCGTTATGCGTATCATCGTTTGAGATTATTTCCCAAGTAAAGATTTGCGTTTTTCTTTCTTAATCTGTCGCTAATCTGAACCAGCTGGTACTTCGGAGTATGAACTGTCGATCTAATTAAAATATTGGAGGTGTCGTCTTACCGGTATTTCCTCCCTCGATCTAAATTTAATTTTTTACAGCGATCACAAGGATCTGGAATCCTCTTTCCCAGATATTCTTAAATCGGAAGGCATTTCTGCGCCGCTCGTCTGGGGTGTAGAAAATGTTTGGAGCTAGAGGTTAGGTTAGATGCGTTGCGTGGGTACTCTAGGCTCCTGGTGACCCTATTTGTCTGTGTGATCCTCTTTTGGGATCTTAGGTTGGGGGACGTTGCAATACGTTGGTAAGTGTTATATACTTTCAGAGATGGCCGGAAACAGGAGCTTTAATCGCTGTTTAAGAAAGATACATTACGTTTGTAGAGAAATTAATCTGGAATTGTTTAATAAAATGTGTTTAGATTGAACTTAAGTTTAACAATAGTAAACATTATTATTATCCTGTATCTATGTTAATCGAAATTTCTCGGTCTCTCTCTTTCAGAATTATTTAAATTAGTTTTGGAGATTTTAATGTAGTGAAGGTGGATTGGATAAACATAAAATTTCTCCATGGTATTCACCATTACTCCAAATATAAAGCAAAATCACTATGTAATTTTCTATGTGGCATGAATTTGGAAATTTATATTTTCTGCCAAAATAGATACTTAATCTTTCAGAACTTTGAATCTATAACCTGTAAATCATTAAAATATATGTTTCCACCTAATGAATATCACGAACCAATTAATATTCTTATCCCCCTTCCTTGTACGTTCGTTTAACGTTATCAATATTAAAATGATTTATCAATTTCAAAAATGAATTTTTCTTTAATTGTATGAGCAAATAAACTGGTATTATTCTGTAAACTGGCACAATATTTTGTTAGATGTTAATCTTGACGTTGTTATATTAAATGTGGAAGCTGCCATTAGAACTTGCATAAATAATAACATCCCAATGAAGATAAATATAAATTTGAGATATTCATCCTGGTATTCTGCCGAACTAATGAAGACGCTAAAAAGAGAATGAATCAAGTTCATAAGAAATACAAAATAACTCATGAATACAGTGACAATCTCGAACGTTCTTCTTTACGTAAGACATTTAAGTCTTCAATTCGATGTGACAAACAGTCGTATATAAATAAATGTAAAAGTGAACTAATTACTAAAGCCTCAGAACTTCAGAAAACATATTCAAAATTCGACTAATAATCAGGTATTACAAGTGGAATTTATGTTGATGACGGTTTTGTATCTGAACCGGAGAAATTAATGTGTCATTTCGGTGAATATTTTGAATCAATTTATCAAGAATGCATTTTAGAGAATGTTTATAAGTTCAGAATGCAGAATCATATGAACCCTGCTAATATAGACTTACCTACAATTACTGACAAGGCACCACATAGTTTGTTAATTAATAAATTAATGTTGTATGTTTTCCTTACTACTCATCGAATGGAACAGATCATATTTAAAGGATAGGAAATTCAGGGTTGGATATAAGGGAAGTCTATCACCATAATACAAAATAAGTTCTGGTATTCCACAGGGATCCATTGCTTTTTATCATTTTTATCAATTATTTTATATTTTACTTATCTTGTGAAATATTATTTTAGGCGGATGACGTCAAGTCATTTACAAAAAATAAGAGCTTTCAGGTTAATCTGAAATTAAGAAATGACCTTAATAGAGTATTGGAAAACAAATTTATCCTACTTTTCATACAAGTTACACGAACATTTAATTGATATGAAGGACCTCGGTATAAATTTGAACAGTAAATTTTATTACACGAAACATATTGAAATAATTACATCTAAAGTTCGTAGAAATCTTCGTATGATTAAATGGCTGTGAAGGAATTTTGGGAATCCATTAACTTATAAGGTTATTTTTTGTACCTAAGATCTTAATTAGAATATGCGAGCGTAATATGGAATTATGATATCTGAAATGTAATTGAATCAATTCAAAATGCCATTTTAGCTTGGCCAAAATGGGAATTTAAAACATATGATTTATCCAATCATTACTTGAAAAAAATATTTTGGTTTGATGAAACTAGCTGATCAACCTATTTTTATCGATATTAAGTTTTTTATTCTCTTTTACATAGAATTGTGCCATTATGCAATAGTATCAAATTAAAAGTCCCAAGGTATGGTATAAGAACATTTGTTTTATTCTTATATAACGAATGTAATATCTCCTACTTTGCGTTGTGCCAAAATTATAAACAAGTATAATCACAATATTGAGCTTTAGGATGGATTATAATAAACTTGTAAATATTCTAGATTACTATAAAATATAGAAATTTTAATATTGTTTTTTTTTTTTTAACTTGATATTTAGTTAATTGTCAAACATGCTTGAAATTGAATTTTATATTTTCCCCTTTTATTGAAATGCTTTAACTCACGCACTTGGGTCATACATGCAAGAAACGGGGGAAAATAAATACTAGTTTTTCTTTGACTATAACTATGCACTGTCACCCAAGATTCCTTACCCCATTCCACTGGAAAGTTGGTACAGATTTTAATAGTTATGAGTACCTTCTGGAAACGAAACTGTGTATTCAGAAAGAATATTCATACTCTTCAAGATTTGAAAAGCTATGCCTTCCCCATTCTATTTTTTTCTTCTCAAAGAAATATAAAATTGACAATGCACAATTTAAAAACTGAGGGATATGTAAGTAGATATTTTAACAATTTTAAGTTTCAAATTTTAGTAACAAAAATGCAAAATGCACGAACAGTAAATTATATATAGTACATATGAAAATAAAGAAGCTATTGCTTGCTTTGATCATGAGCCACACAGAATACTGTGGTTTAATTTTCTCGTTGACTCAAGGCTCTTCTCCTTTTTCTTCACTCTCTCTCTCTCTCTCTCTCTCTTTGTATGTATGTGTGTGTGTGTCTCCAAGCATTTGTGTTTGTAGCTGTGTCCCTCCCCCTCCAAATGCATCTCTTTATTTATGTAAGTACCTCTTGTCACAACATTCAAGTAATGCAACTGGTAGTCTCGCTATTTACGTAACGCTCGCCACAATGGAATTAACATCGTGCTAGGAATGTTTAACTCCGGGAAAGAATTCTTTTTAGATGTTGGGATGGAGTTTGAACAAGGTTCAGGAGAAGGGATAAAAAGAATTCTGCTGGGGAAATCGTCTGAAAACTTGATAACGGAAGAATCACCAAAAAAGGTCGTTCAATCTTCTAAGAGACAAATATTTTGGCCGAAAAAAAAAGAAACTTTTACCAGCCAACGAATGCTTGGATACTAGAAAGCCTTCGTCAACTGAAATGTTATTCACATAAATATTATTTTTTGTAAGAGTTTTATGCAAGAACTACGTTCTAACATGGGATGAGAAACAAACATACAGCAATCATATTTTGAGATAGAAGCAAGGCAGAGAAAGCAAAGTGGACATACGAAAATGTTTGGAATGCTTTAATCTCTGCAAATCCTGCGTTGTGCTCTATACAGTGCACTTGAAAGGGGAATTCATTTATCAAGGATTGTACCATTTAGATGAAGATTTTGCAGGATTACATAGACAAATATTATTCGGATTTATACCAGTTTCAGAAACATTTCCGAAGACAAAAAGTTCTTGAAATTATTTAGCAAACTCACCTTTTATACTTGCTTCATACATACTCTTCCCATGCCACACAACAAGCAATGAAAGGGAAAATTATTGCCATTATAGATGGTCATACACATCTTGTTTTACTTAACAGTTAATCTGTGCATGATTTGTTCAGTATAAACTATAGCCAGTAGCTGAGATATACGAACTTAAAACGTGATATTTTAAATATTAGCTTAGTTTAACGCAATGTTTTAATTAGAGAAAATATAACTCACGTCAAATGACATATTATAATTTATAGAGATGAGCAAAATTCATTCTATTCAAACGAATGCGAAAACCAAGAAGTAGATCATGACTTAAAATTAACTGTATTGGTAGCCAACCTTGAAGTACTGTTATGTTATTGTGGAATCCAAATTGTGTGGATTGTTTAAATCATTCTTGTCTCTGACATAGAAGTGGTTTGCCAACAATAAAAATGACTGGGATTCCCTTTCAGGAACAATATCGTAACGTAAACAATTTTGAGACAGAAATGAGGGCTCCATGTTGCTATTATCAATTCCGTTTCTTAAATCATTCATGAAAAGTGCTTAATATTACATACTAAAAAAGTATACTTGAATTATTTCCTTTTCAAGAGACTCGAAATCCGTAGCTCAAATATAATTATACATGGAGGATGATAAAGAGATAAATAATACTGAACTACAATTATTTAAGAAATAGACATTGGAAGATAAATATAAAGGTTACTAACATCTAGTTGATTTTCCCGCCCGTTAGTGCAGAGTGAATAAAATATTTTGGCAACATTAACAATTGTAATATTACAACTGCTAATACAACAACAAAAGCAACTATATGAACTACTACTACAATTAATGGAATTTGTTATCACTACTACAACAATAGCAACAACTACTACTAATACAATAACAACTACTACTACAAATAGTACTATTACTATTAGTAGTAGTAGCAGTTACCCATAACCTACATCAGCGTTTCTCAACCATTTTCATGCCGCGACTTCCCTTTTGCCATGTTTTCTGGCCGGCGACCCCGAAAAGTATTATTCTTGCTTATAATAAGCGGTTTCGTTTCACTTTGTGTGTGTTGAAGCCTTCAAGAGGCTATTGAATACTCATACACACATACCTCGCGACCCCCTTGCACACAACCAGCGACCCACCTTGGGGTCGTGACTCCACGTTGAGAAACCCTGCCTTACATTAGACAGTTTCTTTAAATCTTAATTAAATTATGGTTTGCAACAATCAGCATTTGAATGAAAACTATAAAACATATTTATTTGATCCATTTCATTGTTGTTTTAAGTTAAAAATTGATACAATTTATTCATTTCACTTTTATAAACAATGATTTCTGTGTTTTTTTTATGGCACTACATTATCTCGACGGAATACTTCAATTATACTCATTTCAGTTCATTTGAACGAATCACATTCCTTTATTACAATTTCGGTTATTTAGAATCGTTCATTCAGGTAAGAATCGATGCAGTAAACAGTGGTTTCGTTGAAATGCATTTTTAGTATCTAAATTTTAGTTTTCAAATTTCATTGTTGTGTTTCCATTATGAATGAATTTATTTATTTATAAATCTGAATTATTAATCATAACATTGATTTTTAATATATAACACATTAGATTCTATATTAAATTCATAATTTATTATTTATTTCTTTTCTTTATAACAATATAAATTGTAAAAAAACCATAACAATATGAGGTATTTAAATTCAAATTAACAACAATGTTATTATTTTCTAAATAATCTTTGCATTAGTTGAACGTATTATTTGTACGGGCTTCAATTGATAATTTTATTTTTGTATGTTTCAAAGTGTTATCTAATGTTGGTGTTACTTTACATAAATATCAGCAAAGGACTGTATACCAAATATGAGTTCCGAAACTTGGAAGAGGTAACGGACGTATTTTTAAAGAACACCTGGTATACCAATTCTTCTCCAAATTATGTGAAAACGGTAATCTTATTCTGAACTATAGTTTGAACGTTGATCATTGTTCTAAATATGCTTCACTAATGGCGTTATTTCTTTGTCAACGAGTATTTGGAAATTCTTTAATATTCCACAAAAGAAAGCAGCCATCAATGCAATATAATTCAGTGTGAAAGTATGTAAATCATTAGTGATGGATCTTGGTTTTCCTTACAGTTATTCATAGTGTTCAATTCGCTGACCCCACAACCGATGTTCATACAAATAGTAACCCTACTGAAAGTTTGTGGAGAAGGGTTAAGTGATCAGTTAACAGTTACAATAGGCATCCTTTGTAAATTATCTTATCAATTACATTTTTCGTAATAAAAGAAAATGTGATCATGTTGATCCTGTTATTATGTTTATTGGTATTTCAACGCACTTTTCGTGCTGAATCTTATACTATTTTTGTACTCAAACTGATATCCGTGCTTCAGAAATATAGTGTTTTTGGAATGAAAATCATTTACATAAAGTACAGTTTCGTACTTTATTTTGTATTTTTTTTACAAATTGTGTCATACGCTTACAGATAATAATCTTTTTTCCGCGCCCAACAGATTATTTCATTACTACTAAATTTTTGTTCCTTTGTAATCAATTTATGGCACTTGTAAATTTAGCTCTTTCATTTAATTTTACATTTTCGCTCTGTTTGCTTTACGTTCAGTGTTACATTAGCTGATGTTCGGATACTTTCATTTTATTACATAAATTGAATTAAGATTACAAAAATGAATAGAATCATTGAAACTGGATGATGATTCTGGTTCCTGAGGAACCGAAGTGATTATAATGGTGCGGCTCCATCTCGACTTCTGCTAAATATAACATCTAATTAATATCACTAAAACTTTGAGGTGGTCAAGGATACCTTCATACCCAAAATTATTAAAATTCGTTTAGCAGTTTCTGCGTTTACTTATGACAGACTTTTCACTTTAAATTTATATAAATTACTCGCATTGATTCTCTGGGGGACGAGGGGCTGCGCCCCCCTTTATCGTAATCAGACAATCTCTGACGGACTGCATCTCCATGGTACAAATATACCACCCACCGGGTTCTCATCAGTTTTTGTGACCTACTCCTCATGGTAAACGTTCATACCAAATTTCGTTTGTCTAGCCTTAGTGGTTTAGAAAATGGGTTTTGAGGCGGCCATTTACGACTTTTTGAACGCTTTCTTATATATTTTCATGATATTTCATTTATCTAGCTCAAACTGTGTGGAAAATGGGTTTTTGGGCAGCCACTTTGAATCCAAGATGGTAACTTTTTAAAAATGTTGTAATAATTTTTCTAAACTACTCGTTATAGTGTACCTTTATGCCAAATTTCATATCTCTAGCTCAAACCGTGTGGAAAATGGATATTTAGGTGCGCCATTTGGATCCAGGATGGGTCTTTTGGATACATTGTGTAATATTTTCGTAACCTACTAGTGATGTTGTACCTTCGTACCAAATTTTATTTGGGTAGCCCCTGCCATTTAGGCTGTGTATTCTATACAATGGGTTTGGCGGCCATTTTGGATCCAAGATGGCAACTTTTTCAAAATGTCAGATTTTCTTCCTTTAACTACTCATGGTCCTACACCTTTGTAATAAATTTGGTGTTTCTAGCTCTAGTAGTTTGGCCTGTGAATTTATATGGATGAGTCAGTGAGTGAATCAGTGACCATGGAGCTATATAGTATATTAATTAATTATATTATATGAACTTAATATACTTATATTTAAAATGTATTTAACAACTGATTTTATATTTAGTGTACACTGTTAGTGTTTTAGTTAATGAAACTACGATGTTTAAATATATTACAATTTGTCTCTGTTAGTTACATTTAATATTCATCTTGAGATGCCGTTATTAGTTTATAGAGTAATGATTATATGAAATGGGCAAACAATAGTTATTCATGTGTTTAAGTTCAAATGAATAAATCCATGTTTGTTGATTAACCTACGTCTATATATCCTAGTCTATGTATAATATTGACTGCTGTTTCAGTCTAATACTATGAGTCTCCTAACCCAAAACTTTGAGCTGGTTCAGCACTATTTACCAGATTAGAAAGATTATCAGTAATGGGATATTTTCTGGTATTCTCCACTTTACTTTTGTGTGTATCGTCTTTCTGTACACGTTATGATCTAATGCTTTATTTGGCATTTTAGAAATTAAAATATACTAAAAACGTAACAAGTCCATCCCTTTATAATTTCAACGTGAGTTTTATTATTTCGCGGATACTATTCAAATGTTGAAGACATTTTCGAAGCTCTTTCATTCTGTGTGGTCATATTAGAAATGCTTCATACAGGTACTATCTTTCTTTTTGCCGATTGTAAAGTTATTTTTAAACATCTCTATGTAGAAATTAACAATCACAGGAGAAAATGGTGATCTCATTGCTACACTATCCTTTTGTTCATAAACTTTGCCTTGCATGAAATATGTGGAACTCAGAACATGCAAAAATATCAGTAGCTTCTTGTAGGAATAAAGTTCTTGATTCTCTAAGCGTGTCTTGTGGAGGTACTTTACTGTATAATGATGTGACATCAAATCTTACCAAAATGCCCTCGGGTTTTATTGTTAAGCAATGTAATATTTTCACAAACTCATATGAATTCCTAGTATGATGTATACTTTCTTCCACATCAGAAGCGTTGCTAAGTACTTCACCAAATTGTAGGTTGGAGAGCCTATTGAGCGGACTATAGGTGGAATGCTTTCTTTGTGAATTTTTGGTAGCTCATATATTCTTGTAGGTATTTCAGATTTAGGACAGATTTTCTGTTTCGTTTCTCCGTAACTGATAATTTTTTAACAATGCCATTTACGAGTCGTATTTATGTTCTAAATTATTCTCCAGTTTTCTTTCTCCCTGATAAAGTAAGTAACGCATGAGAAAAAAAGCCTCTCACTTCTTAATTCTGTAGTTTATGTATTTTTTGCTACAAATTATTATATACTACTTCAAGTCGTTGTTATATAAACCGTTTTTTCCTCTTTCTCTTACAGTCCAATATTTTATATTTTAGAACGACTTTCAGATTGATCCCTAGTTTTAGTTAGTTTTCGTTTCATCTTTTCGTGCACACTTGCTTTCAATGGACAAGCAGAAGTTATAAAAGTTTCAATCATTTATTCCTAGACCGTCTCATCCTAAATTATTGTTATCAAATTTCTACTATCATCATTATCCCTGTTTAACTACTATAATTTGATTCCTCCCTCAACAGTGTTATCCACTCTTTTCTTAAAACATTCTTCTGTTCACCTTTGTTAGTTTCCAATACTATAAAACCCATATAATAATAGTTTTAGTAAGTGTATCAGGTATATTGTAAGTCAGGTACAAAGACACTGAAGTAAGAAACAAAACAAACCTTCCTGTCTCGACAAGTAATACAGAGCCTTGACCGACTTTCTTCCCACATTCTCTCTCACCCTTATTCCGGTTTGAGCCATTGTTACCTACAAGCCATACATGAAGCTGACTTGAGAAAAATGCATTATAAATTAACGTTTCTAAGTTTGATATCGTTTCAGTTGATTATAAGTGTAATTCCTTTTTATATGCTAAGAGTCCTCCATTCATTTGCGTTAACAAGTAGAAGTCATTTGCTAGTAAATGAAGTTTGAAAACTAGTAGTTCCTTCGCGATTGATTCATTTTAAATTAATAGCCTTATTATGTGATAAAAAGTGTCTAAAATACAATGTTGATTATTAATTAAGGGTAATAAAAAGTTGAAAATAAAAATCATAGTCAAGTACTTGAAGTACTCTGCACTGTGTTGCTAACAGGTAATTTTGAGATATGGCTAGCAATAAGCAGCTACTACTGGTTCCAGGCTAAACAAAAATTCATTCAAATTTAGACATTTACTCGTTTCTCTTTTTAAGCTCTTTATAGAGTTCAGCTAAAGTGTTTGTCAGACCTTGAGAAAGTAACATTGAACTTCTTTCTTGTTAACGAAGTCCGATGATGTTTAAGTTATTTTATACGAAAACTGTAAACGTCGAAAGTATGAAGTCCTCTCCTTGGGGTATCTCCTTGGATATTTGAAAATTACTGTTTGCATTCGTCTCTCTCTCCCGTCCAAAAGATATTTTGATAGATTAAATAATAGTTTCCAATTCCATAGATGCGCTTCTCTCCTTCAGCGAACAAGCATTGTGTTCAACAGCTGTTCTTTTATTTGTTTAAATAATCATACTCAACAAATTGTGAGGTTACTATCTATAGTTGTCGGTTAGAACAATGAAATAGGCTGAATAGCGAAATGTTGAGTGCTTCAATTATCTTGTCTGTAACGTTGTTAAATCTGAAAAGAACTCTGCACAAATTTAACTTCAATTGATTTCAAACCACACAAATATTATATCTGACATTTGAAAACTCACCGTCACAGAAACATGAACATTAAGATGTCATGTAGGGTGAAATAGTATAATGATGCTTCTATTCTTTCTTATAAACAAGAAGGAATTGTTAAATGTTTTATTGCTTTGTTACGAACTAAGAACGGCGTAATTTTCACTCCCTTGTCATGTCTGTGAAAATTACATATTATTACACAAAATTGAATAAGAAATTCCAACCGTTGACTTACTGTGTATTTCTTTGCTTTTACAGATAAAGAAAGTATCTATCCATACAACATTTTTTTTATGCGAAAACTATCAAGATATGAAATATCAGAAGTTGTATTTCCTGTACTAATATCGAAGTTCTCTTTGAAGTGAAATGAACTTCTCCTAACGGTGTTTCTGAACATCGGTAGAGGTGTTCGTCAACATCAGAAAGGGTGTTGGACACCCCGGATGGTGTTAACCAACACTA
>JAGDQP010066804.1:0-11234 GCA_022664845.1 Lepisma saccharinum | reverse complement strand
TTACATAATGACCGCCATTTTTCAATATGGCTGCAGTACATAAATGCATGCAAACTTGCATTCCTTAAGCTATGTTATTATCTTGAAACACACACAAGAACGAAGTTTCCAGCTTAATTATGTGAGTAGATATTGTCATTTAAGTATAAGTCGATGGTCTGGTCTCGGTCTGGCCGCCATATTGAATCCAAGATGACGGATTTTCTCAAAGTGGGAATTTTCAGGATATGTTTAAGGAAGCATATTAAACATAATCCAAGTGGTTTCGCTTTATTATTATCTTTGTCCAGGTTCGAGCCTAACTGCACTGGACTGTTTGAATCAAACTTGTCTTAAACTTATACGGTGATTCGAAAGCGGCATGTTGAGATATTTCTGCTCATTTTCAATGAATTAACTGTTTCTACTAAGCGGAAAGTTCTCAACTTGGAAATGAAAATTCAGATTCGTTATTCACTGGTACTTGGAAGACATCTTGCTTGCTGGAGTAAGTTAAACGATAGCTTGATAAATGGTCCGGGTTATTCACTTCCTCTTTTAACGAGTTAAGATTTCTTTTAGTTCTGATAGATGGCAGAGAGTGAGGTCAAAAATTATTTGAGGTGTATCATGAGAGTATACTTGAATTAGCCAGGTTTTCAAATAAGAACAAAATCCAGCTAATATTTTGTTTTAACAGATTTGTTGAGAAAGTTTGTATAACATAACTGGTTCCTTAAGTAATCAGATTTTAAACAGGTTTCGTAAAAGGAATGTTTGGACGTACTAAATTATACTACAAAACATTCTTCTGTTTCTAATTTTTATTCCCTCCCTTAAGTGTTACTGCTTATTAATTGACATAGGAATAATAGAACCAGCCATTCTTGATGTTGAACATAGGATGATCATTTAGTGAAATGAGAATATTGTCAGCTAAATCATATATAAATAAGCGTACGTGTGTGTTTACGTACCTACATCACACAAGTACCTTTATCATATCTGCCTATATTTTCAACAAATCATTAGTGTATATAATATTGAAGGAAAAAAAAACGAAGTACGTATTTTCATGTGATTAAAATTTTTATCTTGAACATATTCAATAAAGAAATATATTTTAATGTAATTTAAAATATGTTGTCATGTTATAATTAGCCACTTATTGTTAAAAGAAATGATTCCATTGTTTATTCTTTCAGCTATTTAAGCTATTGTTGTATTGTTCTTCTTAATTGTTTGTCTTGTTGTGTTGTTCATATTATATTGTTGGATTTCACAATATGATAATACATAGGTGTATGTTGTGTGAAACAATTTGTGATACATAGATACTTTTTGTCAATGTAAACAATTGAAAAAAGATTGTTTCTGCCTAAAATATGGAAATTTCAGTTTTTGGTCTACGAAATAAATCTACTTTGAAAATAATGTAATATACTCTACACATGTAACATATAAATTCGGTTAAATGGGATGTCCAACATGACTTTGACATGTTTTGCATTTTTTTTATGATTCAAAGATTATGATATATGAATGCTTTTCTTATGAACTATAGAGATGGGCATAATTAGTTGACGGTTTTAAAAGTTCAGAAAGAAATAACACGTTGGAGTAGATAATTTTGTTTATATGGAATAAATTCTATACTTCTTGGAGAATAACTCAAATACAAATTAAATCAATTACAAACAATGATACATGTCTTGGAGTTAAAATCAAACTCAAACTGATACTACCCATTATGGCGCTATACAGCATTGGAGTACTTTTCTTAAATTTAAAATCACACACAAAAAGACTTCCTGTCAATACTCTCAATCACTGTGTCGATGCACTGTTTCACGTCCTCTATTTACTAGTTTTATCCCGAAAATTGTTTCTTTCAAATGTACCAAAAAAAAAAGAAGTCGGGTTGAGGTTTGGAGATGATAGAGGCCAATTCAGATCACCAAATTGAGCAAAATGCGCTCTTGAAACAGTTGATGACGAGCTGACATACTCAAAAGGGCTGTATGTGCTCTGGCACTGTCTTCGCAAAACCATACGTCCTTGAGGTTAACAATTTTTGGCGCAAAAATTCCTTCTGCATTCACTGTAATCGACCTGCCATTTTTTATCTTCAGAGACCCACGTCCAATAATGGAGGAAGATGAAACAGCACACCAGACAGTCACTTTTGGGTTATGGAATAATCTCTGGTGAAGTTTTTGGGGGTCTTTACCTGTTGATTGGTTGTAACTATGTTTAAAAAAACAACTGTATTGCAGCAAACGTTCTCAAACCAGATAACTCAACTCCAAGGCGGTACCTGTTACGTTAGTCAGAGAGTGTCAGTGTTACCAACTTCCACTCCCAGAAATATCGTATTGAGAACCGTCAGCTAATTATGCCCATCCCTGTATTTACTTTATTTTGAGTACATTATCTGGTCCATAGCAAAATATCTTGTTATCTTTCACTACAAGCAAGTGTATCTACATTTTTTTCATACGTCTCTATTACAGGTGAAGGATATGGTTTTATTTCATTAATTATTTATTAGTCGTGGGAGAAAATTAATTATGGCTACGTATTAAACGCTTGTTATTTTCAAATTCTAAACCTATTTATTTCTCTATAGAGCACACAATGAAAATAAAATGAACTTAAATTCATAGTTTCTTCTGTGAAAATGTTGATCACTTTTGAGTCTCAAAGTACGTAAACATCGTAAAATAATTTGCATTACTGTCAAATTCAATCGACAACCAAGTTACTTCAGCACAATTTGACTTTATGCTTCATGCTTAACATACCGTACCTTTTGTAAGTAAAAAGCGTTAAAAGATTTTTTTGCAACTAGTTCTGCCAATGATCGCAGTAAAATTTGTGGTTTGTATTCCAGGATCATATACATGAATATAGCTTCTGTTTTAAAGTATGAGAAAAGAAACCAGGGGTTAACTATAATAGTGACGGACTATTTTTTAGAAATTTACAGGATGAATTGAGATAATTGTGTGATATTTATGAGTAATTGGGAGCAAAATAGAAATGTGCGTAACATTATAAGTGAATAATAATATTGTTGTAGTGTGTTTTTAAGATGTTTTAGGACGCACTGCATGTTGTGGCGGAAGGAACTATTTTGTGTAGAGTTACAGTTGTTGCCATGTGCAAGGCGGTAAGGCAGTGTTGAAATGGCGCTTCTTTGTGATGGTTATGACATTTCTTGCGTTAGTATTATTGAATCGTATAGAAATGGCGAGGGAAAGTGCATTTTGAAGGTTATTTAGCAGAGTATTTATGTAAGGAAAGGAAAAGGCCCCGAAACAATTGTACACGACTTTCTAAAATGTGTCAAAATATATTTTGTAAAGATACATGACCGCACCTAACCTTACCTAACCTCCACGTTCGTATGGTCACTAAGTTAAGATAATCTATGAAAAGTGCAAGAAAATAATTGCGCAAACCGCTCGCCTCCCATGAAAAAGTAATATGTGTGTTTTAAGTGATTTTGTTTTGGTTTTAGTGATTCTAAAATTGGTCCGTCACTACTATAGTAATGCCGAAACTAGCACAGGTGATTTCATATTCTTTATTAAGTTGATAACTTTCTTCAGCTTTAGATCATATTAAGAATAAAACTTCGTGGCTGGTTTAAGGATTGTCGTCTCCTTTTCACATTCTTATTTTGCTATGATAACCAAAGAGCAACTATGAATATTTGTCTTAGTTTTACCTGTTAATTCTTTAACAACGATAACAGTTAGCAGTACATTAACTACATTATTTTCAACACAATTTATGTGGTACCATCTCTTGTTGAACAGTGACACTAAGATATCACAGCAAAATTTATTTTTGTGTACGTTTCAAGCAGAGTGAACAGAAATTGCTTGTTACCTCGTCAATTGTCCTGAAGAAAATTGTGATTATTCTAGTCGAAACGTTATAAATACTTATTGTTAAATGACAGAAAACCAAAGATTTATGTATGTTCATTTGTTTGTGAGTTTAATTATTAATGATACGATATGATACTTCTACATATAGTATTTCTTTATTATGACAGTATTGTTATAGAAAATAGAAACTAAATACTTGATAGGCCTCAACGAGCATAAGCTCAGACTAAGACACAATATACTCGAAATATAATAAAGAAAATGACAAATACTGTTCAAATAAAGAAACAGAGGACAGGTGGAGAACAAATGAAAATAAAGATTAATCTATATAAAATTTCACCTCGGTTTTAACATTACAATTTGATTTTGTAACGCTTATCTGTTTCGGTAAATTAATATAATTTTGACAAAATTATATTTCACAATCAACTGTATCCCAAGTTGAGGTACTGATGTTTTTGCTAAGTATTCATATTTATTTATATTAACCCAAGTATAACAAACTCTGAAATTGAAATTTAGTTTATAGTATATTAAAATTTAGTATATTGAAAATTGAGGAGGTAACATGCAAGAGCTCACAAGTCGACATTTTTTTTTTAAAAAATGGGTAAGGACTGGTTTCTTCTTTTCAGGTTGAATGCTGTTCGACAGTATATAAAAAGTGAAGCAGAACGCCATTTAACACTAACTTCAAAAAGCAGCGAGTTAAACAGAAGCTCACAAGGCCACAGGTATGACCTGAGCAAAACCTCACAAGTCCACTCAGACAATTGAAAACTGGGAATTCAGTCACACGATACTAGAACAACAAGTAAGCTGGTGGTCAGCGGCGTATTCTCCATGAATGCAAGGCATGCATTGCATGCCTTCGGATTCTAGGTTATTTATTTTATTATTTTCCAAGGAGAAAACAAAAAAGATTTTGATATCCTGGACCAGTACCCGCAATAGTTTACTAAACTGTTCACGTATGGCGCTGCAGTATTCTCGTCTATGTATGTGGGCGTCTACTCAAGATCTTTGTCGTCCGCTTGCCTGTGAACGTGTGGTTGATTGGGTGAATGAAGCGGGAGAAATCCAAAATGCATGCAGGGCTAGAAGTTGCATTCAGCATAGTTGCCATCTAGCCTGTGTGTGTTGCAGCGCTGCCAATGTATGTGGAATTCCACAAAATGTATGTAATTTTCACAGTTGTGTGTAATTTGCGTGGAGTGGAATTCTGTGTGGAATATCTGTGGATTTTTGTATTTCCTGAAAAATCACAAGATAAACTTCTATATGTGTAGCTCTTATTTTCTTGACTTTACTGAGGATACTTCCTAATTGTGCCTTTCATCTAGAAAAGGATAAAAGTTATGAATAACTTAATTACTTCCTCCTTAGTGGCAGCTGTAATTTCCGTGAGCGGCAACAGATGATAATTTTTGTTTCAAATTCTTTCTTGCTCTCGATGTCTTGTGTATACCCGCCACGCCATCCTATTCTTTTTATGCAGGAAAATATATTTACCACCCAAACAAGAAGAAATTATCACCTTTCCGGTAACCTTTTTCATGAGCTCATCGTTGAAAACTGGCATCCGATTGAAACACTTGTAAATCACCTGTGAAACTACCATGTGTCGAACTTCGTTACTCGAGATCTATGACAATAAGAAAGAGGGAATTGCAAGTTTGTAAAGAACAATTAGATGAAAGTCATCTCTAATTCGCATACATACTTCTTAATAATAATAATAATAATAATAGTAATATTAATAACATTGCATGCCCAAACTCAAAAGTCAGGATACGCCACTGCTGGTGGTAGTATTTATGCTGTTACTGGGTGCCTTTGCTGTAGTAAGGACGTGAAACATGGATTTAATTAACAAAGCAGGTATCATTTTATTCGAAGGAGGAAAGAAAGGATGCAGGAAAAGCAGAAACAATGTGTCACGACGTGAAAGTGTATTGTATTCCCTTCCGTATGACTCGAATATATTCACACCATATAGTCACAACAACAAACCATCGAGGTGGTACATAATCCAAACAAGCGATGCACTGCAGATTACACAAAAACTGTACACATCGTGCAATAAACACACTCAAGATGAAAGAAGTTGTACTGGTAGATATAAGAATTTCTAGCGAAAATTGAAACCCTTTGGAGAAAATCATTTAAAAGAAGAGAATTTGTATTGAAAAGCAAGTATTGGGGAATGGCAAAATGACTACCCGTGTAAA
Source organism: Lepisma saccharinum (assembly GCA_022664845.1). Taxonomy (NCBI): domain Eukaryota; kingdom Metazoa; phylum Arthropoda; class Insecta; order Zygentoma; family Lepismatidae; genus Lepisma; species Lepisma saccharinum. The sequence continues at coordinate 5,122 of JAGDQP010066804.1, read as the reverse complement.
AGGAAACGAGTTCTAACAATTTGAATGTAATCTGAAAAGCAGCAGCTTCTCAGAAGAGGTTCACATTGGGCCAACATTCTCAAAGCACCATTATGGGTCGTTCCTCTGGTACTCCCCATAAACGTCCCCAAGAAGAAAAATATTGATGGGTTATTTATTGTCAGTATTATTTGGCAAAAACTAGAAAGTTGATGGGTGTCTAGTCTGTTACAGTTTCTATGCAAAGAGGCTTTCCCAACCTTAGATACTAATGAACGCCAGCTGAAAACAAATGAACTGCGTGATTTTTAGGAGGATGGTGGGGCAGTTATACATATTTAGTGGGTTAAGCGTAGTTTTGTTTTTGTTGTACACATTCAGGATTCGAACCCAGCACCTTTAAGTCGCTGGCTTATCTCCGTAAGCCACACGTAATATTTCATTATCGTTACTCAACATCGCCTGTATTTGGGTCTTTATTTATGTGGTGTAAACGTAATCTCACATATCAACATAGTGTAACGTACAAAAGCACATACGTCCACCATGTTCATTTATAACAACACAAGTCAAACCAATATGGTTCCATGGTCCCATGGAGAAATGAGGAACACGTTTTTCCCCACTTGTGAAAAATCTGATTAAGTGGACTTGTGAGCTTTTGCATGTTACCTCCTCAAATTAATTTATGAATAACTTTTCTCTTACTATGAGGATTACGTTGATACTAACTTTGAGGTAGAATTGAGTAAATAGTTAATAACTTAATATAATTATGTTCCAGTCCCGTATTAACACAGTGAAAGGAAAGTTGGTATACGAAGAATATCATCCACAAATTGACGATCAGAAAATGGTTTGTACTATTTTTTTTACTAGAAAGTTATCGCCAATGAAGTAAGTAGAAGAGGAATACTGCGAAATTTGATTCACTTAATATCCTATACTTGTTTGACGTAAGGTGATATACTGTATATTACCTCCTATGTTTGACTTTATTCTGTATTATAAGCATACATTAAAAATTAATGACTCTAGGAAGCCTTTTATTTAAAATATAAATACGCAAATTTATATACGTGATAATATATTGTTCAACTTTTCTAATGAAAAAAAAAAAGATGATACAAATTACTTTCTTCTTATTCAAAACATTATTTCAATGATAAGAAATATGAGGTGAAAGTAGGAACAAATACAGTTCACGTTGTACGTGATTGTAACTGTATATTTGTGTTTCAATTAGCATCCATTCAATTATGAAAACACATTAAATAAATTATATAATTCGTAATGGGAAGAAAGAATTGACAGTAATAGTATAAGTACAAATTTATAATACCATTTAATGGATTACGTGTACCTTAATCTGTAATTGGCCTACCAGAATGGATCATGTACCCTGTAATCAGTAATTAGCCAACCAGAATGGATAATGTGTTTCATAATCCGTAATTAGCCAACCAGAATCGATCATGTGTTCCATAATCTGTGATTGGCCAATCAGAATGAATCATGTGTTCTGTAATTGGCTAACCAGAATGGATCGTGTGTTTTGTAATCTGTGAATGGCCAACCATAATAGATCATGTGTTCTGTAATCAATAATTGGCCAGCCAGGTGAATAAAATATGTTTCAAGAACTGTTCTCGGAAAATCTTTATCCAAATAAGTAAATCTAATAACTAGGTCTATCAGGTTAATTTTACTACATTAATGTCTATATTTCTATTGATTCTGTATTATAAATCAAGTTTCGAATATACTACTACAAAGCCGGTAAATCAGGAATTTGCTAGAAAAATAAACAATGTGTATGATGGAAGAACAAAAAACATGTTATTGGCAAACATGTATCCAATATTGGTTATATAATATTACAAGTTAAATTGAAAACCTATATTTGTGTAATGTGTTATTATAACATGTCATTTACTGTTAACTTCTGTTGTATTTATGAGCTTTAATTACAATGTTAAAACGTTATTCTAATAATTTGGTTGAATTTTGTAATATTTTCCCCTGTCCCTTGCCTAATACTATTGTTTTATTTATTTTAAAGTTCTTTATAGTTCATCCTGGTAAGTGAACAGTAACTGCTTGTTATTCTTTAGGCTAGATGTGCTCGTTTAGTAAGAGTAAAAGCTCCTTTCTAATTAGGTAAAACTACAGCTACGTCTATCCTAATGTAGTACAGTTCCGAAAATAGAACAACTCCGTCTGTACTAATGTAGTGCAGTTCCTAAAACAGAAGAAACTACTTCTGTACTAATGTAGTGTAGTTCCCAAAATTGAACAACTACGTCTTTACTAGTGTAGTGCAATTCCCAAAATAGAACAACAACGTCTATCCTAATGTAGTGCAGTTCCCAAAATATAACAACTACGTCTGTACTGATGTAGTACTGTTTCCAAAATCTAACAGATGTTATTACTCAACTATTTCTTACTATACTCGGTATTCGTATATCCTTAGACACCAGTATTAGAAGTATACACATTTGTTGCTTCAACTGTTTGACGTAAATGGATTGATACCATGAGCGTAGGAAATGAGTGCAGACCAATTTCTTTCAAAACAGATAATGGAAGAAGAATACAAAGGATTACAAGAAAGGTACTGGAAGCTGTATATTGAGTGTTATGTTCATCATCGTTACCGTATTCTGTACTACTTTGGTAAAAAACCCACCAAACCAAATGCTGAGCTAGACGGGGATTTCGTTGGAGCTGCCGTCGGTGATAGACGGAACTGCTAGGTTATGATATTACTAATAAGATGTGATGGTCGATGATGCTATTAAGCTCTGCATTTGACATACTAAACATAACACTGCAAGAAAATCGTTCAATCTTGAATCCATAAAATACTTTGATTATAAATGAAGTTTCACCTAACATCTAGGTTGTATTCGCTATCAAACTTCCGGGAGTGGTTCTAAAGTCAATCCGAGAATTCTTATGTACAGATATACAATTAACAAAACACCTCATGGTCATGATTAACTTTATTGTAGAGATGTTCCATCTTTAAACATTAGCAGATAGGATTTGAAAACTAGGTTCTATTTTGAATTGGAATAATAATTAGGCAGTGCATGAACCTTATCATCGTAAGTTACCGTCTTGTCTTCTGAAACATAGCACAATTCACGTTCATTCTAAGTTCTAGACATCCTACTAGGAAGATATCACATATCGCGAGAACGCATGGTATATGCGTCCATATACTCGGATTCAAAAATTATAAGTACAAGGAGGAAACTCTAACCAATCAAAACAAAGTTTTTAAAGATACATAACATAAATAACCTTTACCAATCAGAATTCAGCATAATCAAAATAGAAAACTCAATACGTCATCTCGGCAGGAACCCCGACTAGCAGTCGGGAAATAGTTGGGAGAAGGTCGGCGCTTACGATAAATGGTGTTTAGTCGTAAGGCAATTTTCCGGCTCCCCCGATTTGCCCGCATAGGGGCGTAGCCCCGCCCGTCGGCGTCTTGTGGGAATTTTTCAAAACCTCGCCCGTCGGATCTACCTTCGCCAACGAAATGCCGACGTCGCCTGGCTTGCTGGGAAGTAAACTTTTAGCAATCAATGATTTATTACGTCATCGATATGCCTGCTGGAAGATCGCTATCCTGTTTCTTTATGGAAATCTTCAACTAGTAAGTATTCAAACCAAAGGTCATCATAAGATTAACTGCCCTTGACTTAAGCAGATCCTCCACACCCAAATGTTGCATTGCACAATTCCATGCTGTGTCCAAAACAAAATATATTGCTGCTCTTACTGCCATGTGACACATGACTCTCTTACTAGTTGTCAAAAATAGAGTAAAATTTAAAATGATTTCCATTCTTTTGCCTCATGCATTTGCTACGCCCACCGTTTCCATCCATTTGCCTCAAACCGTATCTCCATTCTCCTTGCCAGTTTCCCATTTACGTCTTACAAGAATAAATTTTACTGCAAAACTAGCTTCATCAATGGAATTCTAGGAACATTCCATCACAAACTGATACATCTGTAGCCCAATTATAAACACGGCAAAGGTCCATTTTTGTCACAAAATAAGTTAGACATTGTTTCCGTCAGGTGGTTCTTCGTTACAAAAACGGCCAGAGACGTGTTAATAATGCATTTTAAATACGTGACTTCATAAGTTCTGCCACTTGTGTTGTTTTTACAATAAACGAGAAACTTTGCGGCCGAATCATCATAACTTCCAGACGTCGCAGATGTGTTGTTTTCCCACTAAAAGATGCGTCTACATCTAAACTATGAAATTTGCCAATAAAAAGTGTTACTCAAAAAATGTCACTTATGAGGATTTTAAAATTCACGTTTCACATATTTTCAAGGTGATTTTATTGACATTACCTCATTAAAATTCTTCCTTGTTGAATTGGTCGCAGTGGACTTCATGAGTTTATCCTTTATAGGTGGTCCCCTAGGCCACCTGGTCTAACACCATGCGATTTTTTCCCCTGAGGATGTTGTTCACGTGTCACCGTTAAAGTCGTCTCAGAAACAAAAACAACTTTTCTAGCCACGCGCGACTCTGCAGGCATTCAAGTTCTTTTAACCACATAAAAGAAATGTCGTCTTGTCATTCTCACCAGGTGGTGTGACGTGCTACTCTCTTATAGTGTTGCATGCTAATGAGATACAGAAAGAAACATCGAACTAAAGTGCCATAGTTTTTCTTGCATTTAGTAATAATAATAACAATAAGAAGAAGAATAGAATAGCGATTAGCGCACTCATAAGCGGGTGTTCGTGGGCTTGATTTTCGGCGTAGACCCAGCGTCGTGATGCGAATTTCGCCGATCTTAGGATCCGGGTATTCTATTGTTCATGGGCCAAGAGAGGATCCCAGTGCATTGAGGGTCCAATTGGTCGTGCTGGATGGTGGGTTGTGGCTCAAGAGTGGGTCACAATGGACGGTGGTTCAAGATTGAATTACGGTGTATCGTAGGTTAAGAAAGCGCTAAGAGATGGTGAGTCACGGTGGGTCACCTATTATTTGACCCTCGCTATTTCTGCAGACGAAACGTTGGCTCTGAGTGTTAAAATAGGGTATCGATCATGTTATGTTTGATAATAATATTAATAAAATACAAATCTAAAAGGATCG
>JAGDQP010066802.1:0-11235 GCA_022664845.1 Lepisma saccharinum | reverse complement strand
AGCATTGAATCATGGTATGGAAACTTAAGTAAGCAATACAAGTGAAAATTATTTGCATTGCAAAAGAGAACAAATATAATAATGAAAGGCGCAGAGTTTCTGGCGCATACGTGTCCTCTATTTCAAGAGCTTCAAATAAAAACGATAGAGTAATTTTATCTATATATACTAAGTTGCCTACTGTACATAATACTCAATAACCATGTAACTTTATTATCGTCCCGAGTAACAGCTTTAAAAGACCCTCCAAGAACAAGAGGAATAACAAACAGTCAGTTAATAATACCTAGACCACGTTTAAATTATGAATTACGAAATCTCACATATAATAATATTAGTGTTTGAATTTCATTATCCTCGAACATAAGAACAGCAACAATATATAAGGCATTCAGAAATAAAGTGGACACTTTCTCCAGCAAAATCAAACTAAATTGTAAATATAGTAAATTTTAAATAGTACATTTTAAGTATATTGTCATGTAATTGTAAATGTAATCTTCAAAGATATTATCATGTCTCGCTCAATTCTTGCAGTGTAAACTGACACTCATCATTGTTATCCAAAATTTTGCATAACTTGCCAAAAGCTTACCTTTTCAGTGGATGTACCCTTTCGGTTATCTGGCCTCTCCCAAAGAATTTCATCCCTTAATAGCAGGGTCAATTATTTTATATTTCCAGAAGAGTGTTACCACTTCATCTACAATTCAATGATAGTTGATAGGCTGTTTAGAATCGATTGCCCTCTCATTTAATTCTTTACCACAAAAGAGACAGTCTGTTTTGTAATTGCATATCTTTTCGGAAACGGGTCTAAGTTTAACGGAATTATAGAAATCTAAGTCTGCCCTACACTCGTTAACAATATTAATTACATTATTATATTTTGCGGTACTCTTCATAAACCCTACTTTAAGTCATGTCATGTTTTAAAATTCGTTGGAGATACCGTCATTGCGTAGGAGGTTTCCTTTTCTGTATGTTTCAATAACACGACTAACTCCTGTAACATATAAATTGGCAGATTCCAAAAAAAAAAAAAAACAGAACGTTACGGATTCGACATAACCTTTCGCCCACCACTAAAACTCTAACTATATTCGGACACAAAAAGCGAGCATGATACCTTCTTTCTTAATGGTTTACTGTCTGTTCATTGAATTATAACATCGTGTTCATTCTAGGTTATCTTAACATGAATTAGAGTGAATCAATATTAAAAAGTTTCATTAATTTAAAAATGCCAAAATTTTGAGCCCTTTATAAATACCACTCTCCTTAGAAGAATGTGGAGTTTTAATATATTGTTCAGCATGCAATACTCCATTTTTTGGTAAACTTTATTTTATATGGGCCAGTCAAGTAACTGTTGACTTCGTCTCGTCACGATTATCCGTCACGTTTGAGTTAAAAGACACCCATGCCCCTGCCGGGACACGAATTTGGGACCTTCGAGTAGTTGGCCTAACGCCTTAGGCCGCTACAGCTAGCCGTTCGGCATGAAATACTTCATAATGTCAAATTTCAGCTTTAAGTTATTTAATCAGATTTACGCTATTTAATCACTGTCTAAAACTCCTGGGCCATGATTTCAACAACAGAAGCATATGAACTAGTATTCCTGCTCCACAAGGAACAATTAAAATCTAAGCAATTCTCTTCACCACCGAACATTCCAAACGTCTAAACACACACCTCAAGGAAATACCCGTTGCTTAACAATGAAATCAACAACTTGTTCAATGTTCAACCGCTCAACAGAATTAAGTGCAGTGTTGCAAAACTACTCATTGTACACGAGCGTCTTGCATTCGGAAATTGTGAACTGGAAGTGTAAAGAGATATTTGCGAGTCTGATTTAACCTAACCCATCTATGAAATAAAGGCAAGAAAGCATACATTAATAATAAATAAGTGCATGTAGATATGTAATTTAAAATTTAAGAAGAATTAAAAAAAGTATCCTTGTATGCGCCGGGATTAGAGTTCGGGTTTTCTACTCAAAAAGCCGACACTCGATACACTGAACCACGGTAGGAGCTTGTAAAGCTTTGATTTGGAAGATTTATTTAAAAAACACATATTACATAACAGGGCTTGCAAAACGGTGGCTTCGCTGCAAATTTCGACTACACCGTACTGCTAGACTGTAATAGCAGTTTTCTCTCTTTATATCTGTTACAAGTAACTTACTTGTAATAAGAAAGAAGTAGTGTGTTAAGAGGCCTCAGAAGCAAGAACTGCCAATTGTGTATACATGTCTTTTTACCTACGTGTTTCTTTGTTATGTAAATAAACGCATCAGTGATGTTTTCAGTGAATTTTTAAGGAACATGTATGTATGAATCAATAACGCTTCTGATATTATGAAAGATGCACTTTTGTAGAGATTTAACACAAAAAATAGCAAATATGGCATTTCTCGTGTAGCGCAAAACTTATTAAAAACACTAAGCGCATCACCTCTTTTGAAAAAAAACAAACGTTAAAAATTATAGTTTACCGATAACTATTGCTATAATTGTAGAGCTCTCTATACGACGACAGTTCAATATCTCCTATGCTATATTGTAGTCTGGTGAAACCGAGACAAACTTCGATAGAATGTCGTATCATAGTGTCTTTGCCGTACATGCGTGCTCTAGAATGAGTAAGTAGGCTGGCTGAGTGGTTAATTAAATTGAATGTTTGGCTTTTAGATATGTGTGGCTCAGAGCGGGATACGGTCATTTTGTTCGTCTGGCATTAAACTACAAACACACACACGTGGAGTCTGCCAAACACTAGCGTCTTTGTGTTATCGTTCAGTGATCATGTCGAAGGTTGTGCTTGAAAAAAAAACGTTTGCCGCACGCATTGCTTTTCTTATTTAATCAAAAGAAAAAGGCGGTTGAAAGTCATATTGTGCTGGTAGAAACGTATGGTGAACACGCTCCATCGATTAGAACATCTGATACAGGGTTTCGACAATTTAAAAGTGGTGATTTCAATGTGAAATACAGTGTGCGCTCTGGTAGACCACAAAAGTGCGAAAACGAGCAATTGCAGGTGTTATTGGAGGATGAAGCAACTTAAACTCAACAGCAATTGGTAAAATAATTAAATGTGTCACAAGAAACAATCAGCAGACGTTTACGAGCTATGGGGAAGATCAATAAACTGAGTAAATTGGTCCCACACGATTTGAATGAACGTCAAATGGAAAATCGCAAAGTCACTTGTGAAATGCTGCTTTAATGCCACGAAACAAAATTCTCTTTGTATCGAATTGTGACGGGTGACGAAAAATGGATTTATTTAGAAAACCCGAAGCGGACAAAATCGTGGCTTTCACCTGGCAAAGACGGTCCTTCAACACCAAAGCCGAATCGCTTCAGCAAGAAGACCATGCTTTGTGTCTGTTGGAACCAGAGCGGTATTGTGTATGCATTGAACGAACGACGACCGGAATGGGCCCGGAGACATGTCAAAGTGATTGTGTTACACGACAATGCGCCGTCTCACACAAAAAACCAGTGAAAGACACCTTGAAATCGCTTGGATTGGACATCCTTCTGCACCCTCCGTACTCTCCAGACATGGCGTCATCTGACTATCACCTCTTTGCATCAATGGGCACTCCCAGAGCAGCACTTCAGCAATTTCGAAGACGTTGGAAAATGGCTCGCAAATGGTTTGCCGCAAAAAGACAAGCAGTTGTTCTGGCATGGTATTCATCAATTACCTGAAAGATGAGTGAAATGTGTAGAAGCCGATGGCCAACATTTTGATCAACACAAAATTAATTTTCCTTGAAAATTACGTGTTTTCTTTACCAGAAAAGTCGGCAAAAACTTATGCATACACCTGGTATATCAGGATTGAGAAAATGAAAATCGGGAAAATTGAAACACCATGGTTTCAGAAGAAATGGGAAGCAGCAGTTTTCTATGCTCCAAGAGGAATGATGTTGATGAAATAACTAAAGATAATTTCATAAGGAACATGGAGGAAAGAATTGAACAGATTAACAAGGAAGAAAATCAAAAGAAGAGTGATGCGAAAATATTTTGGGAACAATTAAAAGAGAACGGAAACAGTGAGGATGACAGAAGATGATCAGGTGCGGGAGAGAAGGCACTAAAGAAGGAGGGAGAAAAAAAAGTTAAAATAAAACGTGGTTTGGGATTGAAGGTGAGGGGAAGATTACCACGATATCAAGCGACTGTGGTAAAGTGAAAACAAATATGAAAGAAGGAAAGGGGACCTTGAATTAATGGGAAACAAAATGCAAGGTGCTCTAAAGGTAGAAGAGCAAAGAGGAGCGGTATACAGTGCTCCGTGTGTGAGCTGTGATGCAGTGCAGATAGGAGAGCCGAAACAAAATTACAGTAGAGGCTTAAACAACACAGAGCTGATGTTAGATTAAAAAGAGGCAGAAATGTTTTTTAAAAACCTTTACAGGTAGAGGCGCATTATATAAAATGGGAAAGAGCGGAGACACTAGAACAGGAGGAAAGGATATTGGTTAGGATGTAGAAAGAAGCAAGGAGAATTAGGAAAACGGGAGATATGGCGATTAACCGGAATGATGGGTTGCATATAAAGAGGAATGAGAAGACATACTGGAAAGAGAAGAACGAAGAAAGTATTACAGAAAATATGGATTATTCTGCAGCCCCCGCCCTTTTGTACTTTATTATTTATTTTTAACCATCCCTTTTCATTATGTACTATTTATATATTAATTTGTTCATTTACGTGTGGCTAGTAGATATCGTGTTCATATGTTACAAAATTGTGGACTGCGTAACTCACAGGTTACATTAATGTGTAGGTGAGTTGGCAAGATGTGGAGGTCACCTAACGCTGTTTGTACATCAGTACGGGTGAAGTTTAGAGTTTAAAATTGACATTATGGCAGAAGGGGTTAAGTTGAATTGTTATTCAAGGATCCGCAGAGTTCATGAGATTCACCATATTTAGTTAATTAATATTTTTTTTAAATAGTATTATAATCTATCATTGATGTTTCACATAAAAATCTAAATGAAAATATAGTGTTCAATTCAGATTAATGCCTATTTCAAAACAAAATTAAAATCTAGAGCATATATACAAATTAAAGTAAGAGAGAAAACACTGCAATATTTATATTGTAAAGATCCGACATGAAACGACGTTCAAGCAACATTTCCCTTATTCAAATCATATATGCAGCACAATCGGCCTCAATATTCAATTATAAAAAGCCCATGTAAAACTACCTTGGCCCAACTTTCCTTTCTACAAATCTCACTCTTAATTCAAATATTCCATTTACAGCAAACGTAGTAAATGAATTGCACATAAAACCTCATTAAGTCTTTAAAAATCTCGCTTCAAGCAACATTCGTATATAAACATCTATAAACAGGTATTGAATTTACCTAAATTCAAATATTCCTTTTCATCAAAAGCACTAGTAGTAAACACGATAGTCACTCAATCCTTTTCAAATACTTCCCTCTTAAAAAGAACGAAACTGAAATCTGAAAAAAAAATAAAAAAAGATTATTTATTATTGCTCCTTTCACTAGACCTTCAGATTTACATATTCATTTTGCACACACACCCTACACTTAAAATACTCCAAAAATCTCTAATACTAATAAACATTTATATATTGTGGATATCTAGTGCTATACTGTGAAGATCCTAGGGAATATACTGTGGACATCCAAGGGAATATACTGTGGACATCCTAGAGAAAATACCGTGTACATCCTAGGGAATATAGTGTGTACGTACTCCGGTTGTACTCTGGATACCCTTGGGAATATAGTGTGGACATCCTAGAAAGAAATAATGTGATCATACTCTGCATATCCTTTTCCTTGTTTTATCATGACCGCAGTGAAACATATTAGGTTCCTACCTTTAACATCAAGCCTGATCGATACTTTCCCACACCATTTCTCCCTACACTATTCCGGCCTAAGCCAAAATACATCCTAGCCAATTTATACTATGTGTGTCACAATGAGCTACTCACTTAAATTACAAGAAAAGCAAGCAACGGAAGAAGGTTGAAACTAATTTAATTTGTACTTTATTAACTAATACGTAGATCACCAAATCATACATGTGTTTCAATTGGCTATATTAATTCAAACCGCAAGAAAAGCAAGCAAGTGCCATACCATTTTTCAAGCCTTCCCACCTTCTTTTCCATACCTTATCATGAGGTCAGTGAAAAATGTTCGGTTCGTACCTTTAACTTAAAGCTTGGTCGATACCTTCCCACATCCATTCCCTTACCCGATTCCGGACTGAGTAAAAATGTTATGCTAGTACCTTCAACAAGCCTGACCGATACCTTCCCGCATCATTTCCCTTCCCCTATCATAGCCTGAGCGAAATAACCATGATGATACCTTAAACTTATATCATGATCTATAACTTCGCACATCCTCCCCCTTTCTCTATCATGATCTGAGCGAAAATGTTACTGTACCTTAGATACGTAAATATATGATAAATAAAATTCAAATTAAGATGTGTATTCCCAGCAAAGTTTGACTATATCATACGTTAGCATTTAAAAGTAAAAGGCAGGGGTATCCATTTGTGCGAAAAATTTAAAGAACTTAAATAACATAAAGTAAAAGAGGTAAGATGCCACTTGTAAGCGAAAATTTTAAGAACAGATATTGCAGAAAGGACATACCAAAATATGTTCAAGAAAAATATTTGCTTACACAATAGGTCGCCTGTTATCTATGATATAACCAATTCAAGAACCTAGGTAAGAATGAATATGATTTCATTTACCTTCATTTAATATACTGCGAAATTAAAGCTTAAACTATAAACCCATATTCTGTCAATGACCTCTTCACATGAAGATGTATTGTTTTTACTTTCACATTTCATTCAAAGGCTAGCGATACAGCCCTATTTCCTCATTAATAACTGACGTCACTGCTAGCATTCTATGAATGACCTCTTAACCTGAAAATGTATATATTTTTTTAATGAAAATGCAGCTCATTCAAAAGAAATAGTCAGCCAGCCTTATTTCCTAATTATCCACTGACGTCAGACTTTAAATGTTAACAAGTACGTTATAATTTAATATTTCTATATAATTTTCCTGCTCTGACGTCAATGGATAATTTTCGAAAATTCCACGCATCATTCAATGATGTAAACAATTTGCACAAACTAAAATGAGAAAATTATGTTCCCTAGATATCAGTCTTCATATCTCCAGTTACTCTAACATTAGACACCAAGAGTTCATATGGGTGTTGGGCATTCACCTACCAGTTTTTTTTCATTGACTGAATTTGCAATGTTCATTTCCAGCGGTCGATAACACGAAATCGAGCATTCACCTGGCAAAAGTATTCCTCTGACGTCAAGATCATATCTAGCTCTATCTCGATGGAGAAAACTTACATTTCCTTTTTTTACTTTACTAGATTAAATCTTTACATCAATAATAACTTATTCCATCACAAAGTTATTTCACATGAGGGAAAAACATTCTTAATTTTGAAGTCAGACATCAATTATGTCCTCATAAAAAACACGTGAACTTAGTTTACCAAATTAGATCTTTACATTTGAGTCCTTCACAAAGTTATTTCAAATGAGGAAAAAAAACACTGTTAATTTTGGAAGAGTTTGAGACAGGCATCAATTATTTCATCATAGAAACCACGTAAAAACTCTTCCTTCTATATATGTCATGTCCCGTAGCAATCATTTTAAAAGTCCTTTGTTTTAAACTTGCATGCCCCGTTTCATATGTTAGAACATTATACAAGAATATTTTAGTTGCAGATTAATAAGCAAAGGTATGATTAATAAGCATTCACCTCAAGATGTATCAATAAAGGGTAACATTTTTCCTATCTAACTCCCTTCCTCGTTATTTTTACCGTAAATATTAAGCTTATAAAGGTCCTCTCAATGATTTTAGGTCGCAATATTACTTAACAGTTCATTTTTTTTTCATTATACTAAGTCTGGCGGGTGTGTCAATGATTTCAGATGTTACAGTCTTCAAAAGAAAACCTATCAAAATCACTGATGACCTGAAATTTTTACCCTCATCTAATGTAAACTCAGAGCCCCATCATTTACCGGAGAACAAAATGCTGCTATGTTCTTTTCCGAATTTTACCTATTCCGGTTTAGGGGAAATTGGGAGGGTGTACGTAGAGTTCCACACCAAAACATTTTAAGTTCAAAAGTGTTGTTTATTACCCTCTCGCAGTCTTCCCAACTGTCTTTTTCCACTTCTGTTTTCCAACACCAGGAGATCTTTAGGACTTATTCCAGAACATTTGTTTCGGGCGGAAGTTGTAGAGTGAAAATTGGGAGAATGTAAGTAGAGTTTTACAGATTGCCACACCAAAATATTCTAAGTTCAAAAGTGTTTTTTATCACTCTCCCTCCTAGTCTAGCAAACGATCTCTTTCCACATCTCGCTCTTCAAACCACCGCTAGTAGAATTTTAGGGGTTCTCCCAGAATATTTGTAAAGGTTATCACTATTTTAAATTTCGGGATTGTATAGCACTGGCGGACTTAGGATTTCTGCCAGTAGTTTCAATTTTGATGATTTTAAGAGGTGGGTCTGACGGACTGAAGGTTTCTGCCAGTATTTTTAATTTCGAGGTGTAAAGTAAGATTGCGTAAGAATTCAACTGAGCCACGTCTGCAATAATGTCCAATTTTCACTCCAAAATTCAAACGAAATATGGTATAAACAGTGTTAGGTCACCTCCACATCTTGCCAACCCACTCATGTGGATCACCAACTCACCACTGTATCCTGAGGGTGAATTTTATAACAAGTGTGCACGATGTTTACTCTGGTTTATTTATTTATTTATTATTTAATTAGTCATTCTTTACCCATTTATTTATCTAAATAATGTTGTGTTTCGATTCAGTTTCCTTCTTATGTTATTTCCTTTACAAGTTTTTGATAGTGGTCTAGTTGACTAGGGGGAGTTGCCTGTAAGCTAAGGTGCGTGATTAGTTATTATGTGTTTAGTTTTGGAAAGTAAATAATTTTGGTACGTGATTGGCTGATGATGTAGAAAGGATCTCTTGGCTTTGTAAAGCTTATTATGAGCTGTTAGTGTTGACAAATGTGTTGTCTGAGTAAGATTTTGTAAGAACATTGAAACTGTGAATATCATCTAACAAAGATTCGGATCTGAATTTTCCATGGGTTAATTTATACAAGAATTTAATATCGGCGATTTATCTCCTGATTTCCGATGGATGACGGCTTACAGTATTCCGAAACTCCTGTTACTCATGCCAGGAGTAGTTGCATTTCTCTAGCGTAAAACAGCTAAGGCGAAAAATAGCTAAGAAAAATTTCAATATCGAGTTTCATCTTGACGATCGACCAAATTAGTGAGCAATATTTATATTTCGGAAAAGGTATGTTTTGTGGAAGCTGACAAGAGAGAAAAGTTTTGTAAATTCTCAAGCCTGTACAAAATATTCAACAGGTACATCGATTGTTTCGTGAGAGATGTAATATCAGAGAAGCGTTTAATTGTTAGTTTCTGAGTAGCTCTTTTAATTGCAGCTTTTCAGTTCGTATTGCTATCACCAAAATCCTGGGCCGAACTTGATAAAATACATGATCCCTTCGAGTGTATCTAAAGGACTGCAAACATGAAAGTCATACCAGAGAGATTCGGATCTGAATTTTACTTATTATACATACAAGAATTTATAATATTTAAACTTTATCTGCATTTCCGGTAGGTGACTGTTTAAAGTATTTCGAAAAGTTTGCTCATGCCGAGAGTAGGTGCTTTTCTGTAGCGTAAAATAGCTAAGCCAAATGCTAATACCGACTCCAATCTCGATTGGTAAAATTCACTGGCCATCGATCAAATCGACGAGCAATATTTATATTTCGAAAACAGATTGCTTGGCTTAAAGTGACCAAAGAGGAAAGGTTACGCACCTCCTTAGGCATGTACAAACTACTTTACAGAGACATAAAGTGTTTCGTCGCAGAAGTGATATGATCGAAAAAAAGTTAATATATTCATTTCTGACTTTAAATCGTTCATTACAAGTAGGAAAAGAAGTTTTGTCGAGTAGGTTAACAGAATTTTGTTTTCTTTGAGTTAATAGCTTCATTGTTGTTCTGTTCTTCTGAGTAGCTTGAACTAGAAGGATAATCCTTCCAAAAACACAAACTTTTGTATCGTCCGTAGTACCAAATGTAATCTCGGAAGAATTATTTTATTTATTTACTTACATTTAGTAAGCAAAATGTTAAATACAGTTCACTAGCAATCTTAAGTTAGTAATATTTACCAAAACGATAATATTAAGAAAGAAACAAGCCTATTGTTCAAATACAGCATACCCGGAACATAGAAATACGTAACTGCTGAAAAAGCGACATTTCCGTTCAATATATGTCTAGGTTAAGCTTTAGGTCATTGCAGAATTTGGGAAACCTACGTACGAGGGAGCCGTAGATAATACGAAGCCTGGGCCAAACTAGACAAAATACATGATTGCATCGATTGAGTATAGGATAATTGTCAAAATGAAAATCTTGAAATATGAAGAACTTGAAGGTCTAAACTATTCAGAAAACCTTATCTGTTAATGCCGAGAGTAGTTGATTTCTGTAGCACAAAATAGATAAAAGAAATGTTAATATCGAGTCCAGTCATAAGAACTGAAACTGACTGGCCATCGACGAAATCTGCAAGCAATATATTTTTTTCGGGAAAGGTGTGCTTTGTGGAAATTGATAAGAGAGGAAACATTACGTACTTCCTTAAGCCTGTACAAAATACTGAACAGAAACACAGAGTGTTCGTGAAAGAAGTAAGATGATTCGGAGAAGCGTTAAATTATTCATTTCTGACCATTTCTTTTAATCGCAATTCTTTGGGATCGCGTTGCTACCAACATGATTGCGTAGCTCAATAGAGGGTTGCTACGTCAGAAAGTACTTTTAATTCAATTGCTATTAGTACTTCATATTTCCAGAAATAAACCAAATATATTATTGCCTAAGTAAAGGATTTATTATTTTGTTTCTTTCAGTTTATATGGTATCTTGTTGCTACGCTGTGTAGTGAGAAGTTGAAGCTAGAAGAATATTCCTTTCAAAAACACATATTAATTTTCCATCATATTGTACCTTTACATCGTTACCTAGGGATAGCGATCCTAGGCTAAGCTTTCCATTTCAAAATATTTAATA
>JAGDQP010066799.1:0-11235 GCA_022664845.1 Lepisma saccharinum | reverse complement strand
CAAAACTTTACACAGCGTTTGATACTAATTTCAAAGTTTTCAGAATATATCTTCAAAATTTGTGTGTGTCACCTAGACAGAGATCAGTCTCCTTCCAAGTACATTCACTTCCGTCAGTCACTGTTTTACAAAGCGTGGTGCCGTTTTAAAGGCTTAGATTTGTTGATAGGCACCTCAAAGCATTTAGTAAAGAACCATTTTTAGGATAACATAAAGCTTGTTGACAAATGACAGAGAGAAGAATATTTTCACGTATTGTGTTTAAGCATTGATTCCAAAATATGTTTTCACACTAAGCATTGAAAAAATGTTTTGTATTGAAAGTATTAAATAGGTGTATTTTGTGTTCTCGCGCAAAAGAATTACGATTGAAAAGTGTCATACCTTGACCCTCTTCCCTATACATCTTTAAGCATGCGATAATTATAATCAAAAAGTTATAAATATCTAACAAACTTTCTAAATAATATTACACAACATTAAATAATTATAAAGGAGAAGTTTTAACTTGAAAACCTTTTTTCTGTTCTCACAAAAGAAAGACGGTTGTATAAAGTTTACTACGCGTGCGGGAAAGAGTGGTTGAAATGACTAAAAAAAAATGTTTTGTTGGACAATGGAAACAAATGTCTCTCATTCCGCTTGTTTGTTTTCCAACTTTCCTCTTCGTGACATACGAGGATAACACTTAATGACATTTACGTCCAGCTGTAGTCAACTACTGATAAATGGTTGAAACAGTAAAATAAGGAGCAAATATATTAGTATAAATGAGTACTTAGTGATGTGCCGGATGTCAAATTGTGCGATAATAGCCTAATACTTGATTCAACAACTGTAATATTGTCCGGAGCACACGATATGTGCATTATTGTTGGAGTCGAAATGATGGTAGTGCATAAGCGGAACATGGCGCTATCGTGGAAAGGATTTTCTTGCTTCCGCTTCTGATGGGGCTGTAAAAACACGCAATAATGGCGGGTTTAAATTTGGAATGAGGAAGACAAAAGCAGAAAAAAGCGAGCTGCATCCATTACAATCAACAGAGTGGTTCAGGGAAAAGAACAGACTTTCACGTCCCTAATGGGATATTCAAAGAATAAATGAAACAAATATTTTTTAAAGAAGACAAATATTTTACAAGCAGTTTTTATGTATTTAACAATATTTTTTATTAACAATTACCCCAAAATACTTCACAAATAATTTTAAAATTTCAAGTTATGTTTCACGCCGTTTTGATGAATGTTTAGATTGTATCGAACAGAGGCTTCCAGGAGGACGGAATTGCGAAGTGACCATTGCGAGCGAACAAGCAGAAATGAGAGATGGCAGAATATATCTGAAGGCCCGGGATCGGCGCGGCGACTTCAGCGATATGAATGCGCTGCTAATAACTATCTTATCCATGACAATCAAAATAGTAGAGTTACCAACCCTATCTCAACCACCTGCAAGGGAAAGCTCACATGGTTCAAGGCTGGTACAGAAATGTTTACGTTTATGGTTACATTCGTGAGCGCTGCGGTAGTGTCAGGCTATTGAAATCCCATTTCTCTGTGAGGTAGGAGTGAATTACTGCCACTATGATTGCATGACTCCGAAAATTACCTCGTTTTGAGAGAGCTGTTGTAGACCTTTCAGAAATAGGACACTCGAATAGATATAAAACAGTGTTCTGACAGAGGTGATTTTCTCCCATTTCTGGAAACGACGTCAATCCGGCGCAACGACTCCTAATGAGGCTGAGTGTGCAGCAAGACCATGGAGCAAACTGTTCGGCAACGTGTGTAATATTTGACCAAGGATATTCCATCAACTTACACAGCCATGACATAACGTGTGAGCATTGTAAACCATATGAAATTGAATTTACAGGTAAGGTAAAGCATAAAATGGTATACTTATACACTGACAGAGAAATGAGTACATGTTCCCTGTCGAGTTGTCGATAGCTTCGTGAACAGTATTTAGACGGTAATAAATAAACACAATGATCCCAAGCATTATTTGAATGAACACGCATGCTTCAGGAGTGTATCTACACATATTTTTGGTAGTTTGACCTTATGACAGGATGCCTACACACGCAGGTGTTTCGAACTTCAAGGTTAGCCTGTCATACTACTAACAAAACAGCATATCCTAGCTTCTATATTTCTACGTGGCCAACACATTTCGTCCCTGTTTAACAGGGACATTCAAGAGATTTTCACCCAGCTTAACGAGGCCACCAGTCACACACCAAACACAACCGTTTTATGCATTGCACTATGATTCGATAAATGAGCAAAACTACTTTCTTTTTGACGATAATCCCTGTTAAATCCACCAACAATGAAACAATAAATGTTTGCTCTTTGGTTGTATGAAATGGGCGATTTCCAACCGTCGGACAATTATAATCGACGGATTGTGAAAAAATGCCAAGGTGAGTGGACGAAGCTTGATCAGAATATTGTTAACCTCAGTTTCCTTCGGAAACCCATGTGTCGTGAGACAGTGGCTTCACAGTGACACTAACCTGACAGTTTCAATGGCGTTCTGTAGGTCAAGTAAGATAAGTGGCGGGAAAAACAACGTCTTTTGTACACAGGGGGACTTGGTCGAGCAACCAAGTTTCACACCAAAATAGCAATGCATGCTTTCGTATGGAGTACCTAATACGAGGCATTTTAGTGGAACGACGCGATTTGGTCGTAGCTAGAATGCAATTTCGCGATTCCAAGGGAGAATTTGGGCACGAGCCAAAGTCGCGTTCTATGTTTTCTAATAGAGAACACCGCGCACTGGGAGACTTGGTCACTTGGTTGGATTGTCAGTTGCTTTCATTGTAGACCTCTTTTTGTCATGACATGTGGAGTTGAGCAAGGAACAAATAGTCAGCCATATACTTAAATTTATTTATCTTTCAGTCTTCTAAGTTAATGATATGGCTTAGAAATATTTCCCATAAATTGTGACAAAAATCTTTTGCTTCTGGTGATTCCATTTTTATGTGATCACCTCACTTTACGACTAACTGATCTTCTGCTTCGGGTACGCAAAGCCCGTCTCTGTTTGTCTCTTTCTCTCTCTTTCTCTGTGTGTGTGTATTTTGTTTGGATGCATCCAGCCATCAACATTGTTGTATTTGGTTATGTATAGTTTCAAGCAGGCACAGTGAGAGCAATTTTGAAAACAATTTGAATGCGGAATTATTTTTACTTAAACCACATTAAAAAAATAAAATTCTTAGAAGTGACACCTGTCATTCGTACCGTACAAGCAATTGAACTAAGCAAGTGTTAATCTAAACTGTAAAAGCAGTACCTTTGACTTGTGGGTACAAAATTCCAATTTGGTACCCTCAATTTTTGAGAGGCAATGGCGAACCCATGGTTGGGTTTAGAGGGGAGGTTCTTTGCCCCCCAATTTTTGGAAGGGAAGAGATTAATAAAAAAACGAAGGTAAAATATGAACCGCTGTGCCCGTCACTGATTCTAAAAATAGTCGGTACCGCCTATTTTTTAGAGGCAGTGAGGAACAGGGATTCATATTTTACCATCGTTTTTATTAATCTGTTCCCTCGAACTAGGAGGCAAATCACCGCCTCTCTAAACCCAAACCTGGGTTCGCCACTGCCTCTCAAAAATTGTGAGTACCAAATTGGAATTTTGTACCCACAAGTTAAAGGTACTGTTTTTGGGGTGTACGGATTAACTCATTTTCTCCTTCGTAAACTCCGTTTTATACCACTAATGCCACGTATAGCATTTCTGTGGTGAAAAATCAAGATTAATAAATATTGAAATGGGGGATTTTTTATCTAGATGTTCTTAAATAATATCACTGGTACAATGACAAAAACCAAAGAAATTTATTGTAATATTCTTTCAAGTAATCACAGTGTAGTGTAGTGTTCCACTGCGAGGCGAGAAATTCTTGTCTTGTCTCGCAAGTGCGAGGGGGTATCACGTAACCTGGCACGAGTATTTCTCTCATCTTACCTAGCAGCATTGGACCCATAACGTGGATACTGATCATGGTTGGCTAAACACCATAAAGAAGTGATACAATAGTTCGACATTCAAAGCTATTACTGAAACATGAGAAACGTCTTGTAGTTCATCTACAATGTCTGTATAATAGAGAAATGACCCATGTTCTAGCTTCTACATGCTCCCTGCTTAAAGTCATTCTGTAATGAAAAGACTGTCAATGTCACCACATTCCATGCCTGAGTTAAGGAAATGACGTATTATTCTTCATGCATGGGTCCGTGGCAGAGTGGATAAGACAACGGAAAATAAATCGGAACATTACAGATTCGAATCCGGTCACAGAAAAGTGAGAACATTTTCTACTACAAATGAAGGAGAAAATAAGACCCGTACTAGAATACATATAGGGTATTAACAAGATAACGTTTATTTTCTAAAACTACTGTAAAGATATAATTAATTCCATTTATTAAAACAGTGAATTCCTCTCAGCAATCCATATCGTTACCAACCGACATCAATATAGTGTTTGCCATTCGATATTGACCGATGCTGAAAAACAACATCGCTCGAAATCGCAAATTGTCCGTTGCTAATATCGACCGATACTGATGTGCTACAGGGGTTGTTTCAACTTTCAATAAATGTAGTTTGTTATATTAAACTTGCACCCATCATAGCTTACTCTTTACCGTTTCGTTGTGAGCAGAACTGACTCCAAATGTCGCTATATACCACGAGTAAGTTACTAGTGGTCGCAAGGTCCTCTCATCCTCAGTATGGTAGTTAATCTTTCTCTCTCACCTTCCTGACTTCCTACTCCATCCTCACGGTGAAATGTGATCTTCACACTAGTGATTTCACTGTTACGTTACACAACAAATAAAGCTAAAACTGAAGGCTCTCTGACGTCAAATGTCTTTCAATTTTTGAGAAAGTATGACGTCATATAAACTTCATCACTTGCATTAATTCAAATCAGTTTACCATAAAATAAAATCTGTTCACAATCTTCGAATCATGTAAAATTTAAAATTATCTTCTTTGGTTTTAAATCTTTTGTTGAAAAACAATAAACGAATAAGGAAATTATGTTAAATAAAAAGTCTGAAAAGTTCAAGTGACTTGGATACTGAGACGGTTGGTAAGATAGAACTGGCATGCTCTCTCTGAATGGCGAAGCTCTTCTACTTCAGAAAGGAGATGAAACTTCGATCCTTTGTTTCATCGGAAATCCTAGAAGTCAGTTTAGAAATACAAATCTTGACTTTTTGTTTATACTGTATAATTCATTGTTCATACCAAATGGACGCCAAAGAGTGATTCAGCAATATAACATATTGCTGGTCTGCAGCAGAATGTACGAGATATTTACTTTAGGTACTAGACTACTAGACTACTTATAAACCATCACTGTTCGAGAGCAGGCATTTCTTTAGAAAAAATATAAAAATTGTAATCCAGTGATTTACGTTATTGTTATAGTGTTATTGTATACGCTTAAGTTAATGCTGGTGAAACTTTTGTACACCAAGGTCTGTTTCTCCCCGGTCTTTCAAATTTTGTAAACCGGACATGCGGACAACTGTAACTTATTCACAGTTATTGAAAGAAGCCTTCGTAGTGGTATAGTTCAGAAAATAACATTTGGGCCTTACTTGTCCTTAGTCATTTTTATCGATAAAACAAAATCAACAAATATTGGCTTACTGGAAAAGGCAGACAAATTATTTCAAACTTGTTTTTAAATGCAAAAAACACAAGAGAACTAAATAAATGAAACGAGCAGCTGTGGGCTGTGGCAATATAATTATTGTGTTCTAATGCACTAGAGAAGTTGTTACTGTATTAAAATCGCTTAATAAAAGTTCATGATGACTAAAATTTCTCTTTTCTCTTCGCTCCCTTCCCTTTCTTATCTTCCCAGCAAAACATTAAACAATATAAAGGTATATTTATTTATTCATAAAATTTTCAGCGTTTTCGAGAAATAGGTTTTTCAGAAAGCAACGATAACAATGCATGTTTAATGCAAGACTCTTGCGAGAAATTCTTCGAGAGCGAGAAACTAGTCACTTCTCGTACTTTCGAGGCGAGAATACAGCTCTTTCTCGCAGCTGCAAGAGCGATAAATTACTTCACTCTCGCACTCTTCATATCTTGCTTCGCCTGTTCAGGAAAAATACTAATACTGAACTATATGGGAAATAAAGGGCTGGTGGGGTAATTTTAACAATACCATGAAAATACTGTCTAATACTTTTCAAATATTTCTCATGTGTGATAAATGTAGCTGACCCCAGTAATATAATTAACCTTTTAGGAGACTTTAATTTACCAGAGAATACCGGTATGGACTTAAACCTTACAACTGCATCACCAAATATCAAGGATTAATACATTTTATGACATACTTTGAGTTAGAATCGCATAACCTTATATAACAAATAAGAAAGGATGTGAGATTTACTTTTATCGAACTAAGAAATGTAAAAGTTGAACATGAAACTTCTCCAATACTGAAGTAGAATCATTATGATGCTGTATTGTTAATTACACTAATCCACATCAAGCCTTCAAACACAAAATTTAAGAACAATATCAGAAATTGTAATTTGAGGAAACCGTATTAGCACAGGATATCGAGCCAATATCAGCTCAATACTGGACAACGTTGATCGATATTGGGTGGTATTGGCCCGATATTCGGTGCTGCTAAAGAAGCTACTTTGAATTAGCATGTAAAATAAACCTTAGCTAGAATTGATCGGGAATGTCTGAGGAAACTTCGATAATGTCATCCTAGCTCTTACGAGACTGTATCAAACACTGCGTGACACTATGTCTACAAATTCATATCCATGCTGGTTGGCAGAACAATAACAACCAATATTAAACGAAAATCTTGCTATAGAAAGTTGAAAAAATGTAAGAAATTGGTGGTTTTTATTAGGAATTATTATAGAGAATTGGACCAATTAAGGAAAATTAATCAGGATATTGAGGGTGAAATACCTCGTATCTACAATTTTTGTCACCTAAAGTTGTTGTTATTTGATTATTGAAAGGAAAAAAATGGCGGACTTTCCAGTTGAAACCTTGTAACAAGTAAATCATGCTATAAATTGACCGTTTATTTGTTACGAGGTTTCAACTGTAAATTCCGCTTATCTTTTTGCCTTTCAATAATTAGATAACAACTTTAGGCAACAAAAATTGTAGATACGAGTTATCAATGTTTTACCTTCGATATATCAAAAAATTACCTGAAATTCTCAACCGATATTGAAAATATTATTTCAAATGTCCCTAAGTATCATTTTAGATTTTAGAAAGAAAAAATCACTTCTTCGACCTGCAGTTATTGCAATAATGAGATATATTGATGTGAGCAAGACACGCTATTTCGTCACCGTATAACCAGAAGATACTATTTCCACTTTTGTTACTTTTACACGGAGTTTCGTTTGTCATAAAGAAATTAAGGCAAATTATCTCCTGTACTAGACCATGCCTCTCCTTTCAGTTCTAGCTTATCAACTGAAACATCAACATTTCCGGATAAACGGAATGATGCTACTGTTTATCCTGTTCCTGAATCGGATTCTAAAATATGAAATAAGAAGCTATTGACCGATTTGCAGCCAATTTTCCTATCGTATTTTATATATTGTTACCGATTTGTTATGTACAAAGAGTTTATTTTAAGATATAGTCTGGGCGCTGACTCCCGTTCCGTGTGCACTTTTATGTGCTCTCAATTTGAATGCAGAGCGTTATTACATATTTATAGCAGAGTCAAAATCTTTTGGTCACGTGATCTGGTTCATGGTCCTTTGGCCGCCATATTGGATTCAAAAAGGTGGATCGACAATTTCTTTGAGTGCTCGTAACTCAGCCATTTCTTAACCGATTTTGATGATTCATTTTTACTGGTATTTGGAGCTTACGAGCTATTTAGCTATTACCATGTTTTTGAAATTCCCAGTCATTTTCCGAGAAAATCGGATAAAACGAAATTTTCTAACGCTCTCTTCACATATTTCTGCAATTCTCTCAAAAATGGTAACAAATCTGGTATTTTACAAAGAGAGAGAAAAAATGCAGAATTTCACAAGCTTTAATTTGGTGTGCAATACGTATTTGTTTTAGTACAATTGGCTATATAACTAAAATGAAACTGAAGCAGCCATGGTTAACTTTGACGATCAAGAGAATACCCTTTCTGGAATTTGGGGCAGTCATGACACTGTCATACTTCCCCAAATTCATTTCTGTGATGGCCATATTCGAAGGCGACACTGATGATAACATTATTAAAGGGGCATAAACGGATTGTCAATATGTGCTGAAGCTTTACAGCGTTTGCTTCTAACAGAGTTCATCAGATGTGAAAGGAACTTGGAAGTATCTGACGGAGAGTTCAATGACTTTATGAAGAATACCTTACAGGAGAGTATATCTGAATCAGTCACAGAAATAATGCTAATATTGCTGCAAAAACACAAGCAGTTTGAAAAGGTGAAAAGCAAGCGAAGTGACATATTTTTCAAATTTTCGTACCAGTTTGATGTTAGTATTATTTCAATACTGAGAGATTTGAGAAAAGCAGAAATTGCAATTTGTACATTGGTGTTGCAATACGAGCTGTACCTATATGTTTTTGCCTTCAGCAGAACTAATTGCTCGCCGTAGGCTAGCGTTTTCTTGGAAGGTTGTTTGCAATTGCCAAATCTTCTTCATACCGTTTATGAAGGTATAGAGAACGGTGGTTTGCTATTTAAAATACAAAAAGAAAGTAGTGTACCTCCAAATCAAGCTCTTGCACGAAACTACAACAGACCAGCAAAAGAGCAAAGAGGTATTATTGGATTTAGGAGGAGGAATGAAGTTGTTCTGCTTCATGACTTTATCAAACTTGAAAAGGTACAGCAGATTCGGTGTATTAGAAAGATATGTGGACTAATTTATGAAGATGAATAATATCTCCATCATTTAATTTTAAAACTACAACTGGTTATTATGAGGAATGCGTGAAGGTTTCTTTGAAAAGTAATAACTCTTTTTGATAATTGTGCTTGCAGTGGAAATACCTAACAAATATAATTACGGAAAAAAAGATTGAAGAAAAAAGCAGTTACTTCCAACTGAACTGATCTTAAATTAGTGAGGAAAGTTATTCAACTTTTGTCAGAGAGAGGTCTGTTGAAAAATCCAAATCAATAATGCAGCCTATAAAAAGAATCCACCAAACATTAAAAACTGTCAAAAACGCTAAGGTTGATGTTTAAAAAGAAACTACAACGAGTCTTTGGATTATTGATGTAGGACGATACAGAGGATATTGTCATTTATTTTCTTTTATTTAAAGGTTATCATGTATATGTAGTATAACTATGTGTACTTCCAACATTCAATTTACGGAATCATTATTCAAAGTACACATGCTTTAATCATACGAGATGCGAATGATAAACTCTAACGATAAACTTATTTTATTTTCTGAATATTCAAAACACTTTATCATTTTGAATATCTCTGATATTAATTATTATTCATATGTAGGGTTCCTTTTGAAATTACTATGCAAACACAATATAATTCGATATCTAGCATACCTTGAACTTGGACACTTCTATTATTATGTTAATTGCCTGCTTTATGTATGTTCATAATGTTCGTATCTCGTATCTCAAACAGAAAAGCAATGTAGTAATCTACTACAAATGACATATTACAACTGCTATTTACAAAATTGCTTTTTCCATCTCGAATTCAATATGGAATATAATATATTAAAAAAATGTAAAACCAAGTTTAAGTGTAAACAGCTGTCTGTAGTAGTAAAGTACTGTAATACTTAGGAAAAGTGGGTGGGTCATGAACCACCTGCTTAGCTTCCTCCATTTTTGTCCCCCTCCTTGATTACAATAACTATATGGCTGAATACAATAATCCGACAATTTTCAATGATTTTATAAATTAAACCCCAAAAAAGAAAGAATTTTATTTCATATCCATACAATACTTAGAATTTTCTAAGAACGGATTTTCATGCGTGCACGCGTTAACCGATTTTTTACGGTGACTTTTTATGTTCACGCTTACTACGTACATTGCATGAGATGTTTCTGAAATTAACATTTTTACTTTAAATTATAGTAAGAACTATGATTTATACAGTGGCCGACGATAATAATACATTAAACAACCAATGTTGAACATGGTACCCACTTTTGTGTCATACAGTGTACATATTAGCTGATTGAAGCATATATTTTCATTGCTTTACCATTTCATTAAATAATTACCTCTATATTCATTAGATCATATTGAATTCAGTAGAAAATGAAGACGTTATACGTTAGAGACCTAGAAAACCTCAATTAGGATGACCGGCACCAAGACTCCAACCTAGCTGCGTCCGATTTTTATTCTTTTACCATTCCATTTATGATTTAATTAAAGAATTACATTTATATTGTTTTTTAACCTTAATCATAAGACATTAGATTAAATTTTGTAGAAATTATCGACCAGGATGCTGGAAAGCCTCCGTCAACACACTCGGACTCGAACTTATGTGTCAATATCCTGAAATCCACTACGCTACCCAGTGCTTGGTTTACGTTTGCCGTGTATAAGCCGTCTGAACACAAGCTAAAGGGAACATATGTAGCGAAGACTTCCACCCATACTTTCCCTTTTTCCTTTTGAAGTTTAATGAAAAAAGGAATAATATATTTTTCCTCTTCCCCCACCAATAAATAAATTGCGTAATTAATTAACTTCTGTAGTAGTATGTTGAAAAAATGCAGTAATTGACCTCTACCCCCTCATTAACTAGATGATTATGACATTTTCCCATAATAAAGAACCTGGAATCTGCCCTGTTGTCTTATTAAAAAAGTAACCTTTGCCCTGTTCTTTCACACAGACTGGAAAAAAACCCTTGAACCGGCAAACAGGGCGCGGCGGAAAAGTGCCTGCGCGCGATGGATGTCCGGCATTTGAGAGTTTGGGGGAAGGGGATGACGCTGGAGACAGATGTTAATTGTTGCTAAGTAATAAACTCGCCATCAATCGCTGTTTTGACACTATATTGCTCTACTTTAATCTTCGCAGTGTTTGTCAGGATATAAAGACATGAGGAACTGAATAGGCTAAAACCTTGTGCTTCGAAGAGAGATGCCAGAAGTCGAGGTAAGAAAAGGCATGCTTTCTATGAACATTACGTAAGTCTTGTTCAATA
>JAGDQP010066796.1:0-11235 GCA_022664845.1 Lepisma saccharinum | reverse complement strand
TAATTTCGCAATGTATTGTAGATTAGTGCACATACATACTAATAAAAGGATATCAAGTGATTATAATGATCAAAGCTCTGTTCGTTATGCTTGTCAATTCAAACCGAGAAGGTTCCAATGCTAATTTAACTATAAACATTTAACAAATGACTACTCAACAAACATGATGTTAGTGGCACATCTATAATCGGAAAGAAATATACGAAGCGTACACGATTTGGGGTAAAAGTAGTATAGCGAATTAGCAATTAGAACATACTTTTGCACCACTATTGTATTTTAAGAGTGGTGCTATTAAAATGAAACTGTTGGTGTTTCATGTTAGTTAATTATTACAATATAATTCAAGACAAGAGCGATATGATGCCGTTTTAAGCTCGAAAACAATCAGTTTCTCAATACTTCATTGAATAACGTGAGTAATATCAACGCTTTGTACAACAATACTCGTTTTATTGTAAGGCTTTGTTACGGGCAAAATTGTTAATCACCCAGCAACCATTCATTCAATTTGACTACAAATTGTAAGGATTATATGGAATTATCGAATTTCTATTGGAACGTAGGTAAAAAAAGAAATCTGTAGTGCTGTAGTTTGTCATTTGTGTTTTTAAGCTAGCAAAGTTGAAATAGCGTTTTGTTTACCAAATACAATGCATTTTTAGGAGAATACAACTCTTGTAAGACTTAGTTCATGAAATATCTTGGGCAAATAACTGGAACTATATGACTGGTAGTTGAGCGTAGATAATTTCGCAATGTATTGTAGATTAGTGCACATACATACTAATAAAATGATAAACAAGTGATTATAATGATCAAAGCTCTGTTCGCTATGTTTGTCAATTCAATCGGAGAAGGTTAAAATGTTAATTTAACTATAAACATTTAACAAATGACTTCTCAACAAATATGATGTTAGTGGCACATATAGAATCGCAAAAATAAGCATGAAGCGTACACGATTTGGGGTGAAGGTAGTACAGCGAATTACCGTTTCCAACATCAATTTTGCACCACTATTGGATTTTTAGAGTGGTGCTATCAAAATGAAAATTCTTTTGTTTTATGTTAGTTAACAATTACAATATAACTGAAGACAAGAGCGATATGATGCCGTTTTAAGCTCGAAAACAATCAGTTTCTCAATACATCATTGAATATCGTGAGTAATATAAACGCATTGTACAACAATACACGTTTTATTGGAGGGCATTGTTACGGGCAGAATTGTTAATCACCCAGCAACGATTCATTCAATTTGACTACAATTTATAAGGATTATATGAAATTATCGAATTTCTATTGGAACGTCAGTAAAAAGCAATCTTAAATGCTGCAGTTTGTCATTTGTGTTTTTAAATTAACAAAGTTGAAATAGCGTTTTGTTTACCAAATACAATGCATTTTTAGGAGAATACAACTCTTGTAAGACATAGTTCATGAAATATCTTGGGCAAATAACTGGAACTATATGACTGCTAGTTGAGCGTTGATAATTTCACAGTGTATTGTAGATTAGTACACATAAATTCTAATAAAAAGATATCAAGTGATTATAATGATCAAAGCTCCGTACGTAATGCTTGTCAATTCAAATCGAGTGTGTGCTAATGCTGATTAACTATAACCATTTAACAAATGACTTCTTAAGAAACATGGTATTAGTGGCACATCTAGAATCGCAAAGAAATGTATGAAGCGTACACAATCTGCGGTAAAAGTAGTACAGCGAATTATCGTTTAGAACATCAACTTTGCACCACTATTGAATTTTCAGAGTGGTTCTATTAAAATGAAACTTCTGGTGTTTTATGTTAGTTAACTATTACTATATTATAGAAGACAAGAGCGATATGATGTCGTTTTAAGCTCGAAAACAATCAGTTTCTCAATAGATCATTGAATAACGTGAGTAATATAAACGCATTTTACAACAATACTCGTTTCATTGTAAGCAATTGTTACGGGCTAAAATTGTTAACCACCCAGCAAAGATTCATTCAATTTGACTACAATTTATAAGGATTATATGAAATTATCGAATTTCTATTGGAACGTAAATAAAAAAGCAATCTTAAATGCTGCAGTTTGTCATTAGTGTTTTTAATCTAACAAAGTTGAAATAGCGTTTTGTTTTCCAAATACAATGCATTTTTACTATAATAGAAGTCTTGTAAGACATAGTTCATGAAATATCTTGGGCAGATAACTGGAACTATATGACTGCTAGTTGAGCGTAGATAATTTAGCAGTGTATTGTAGATTAGTACACATAAACACTTATGAAACTATATCAAGTGATTATAATGATCAAAGCTATGTTCGCTATGCTTGTCAATTCAAACCGAGAAGGTTCCAATGTTAATTTAACTATAAACATGTAACAAATGCCTTGTTACCTAACATGATGTTAGTGGCACATATAGAATCTCAAAGAAATGTATGAAGCACACACCATTTGCGGTAAAAGTACTACAGCGAATTACCCTTCAGAACATGAACTTTGCACCACTATATAATTTTCAGAGTGGTGCTATTAAACTCAAATTGTGGTGTTTTATGTTAGTTAATTATTACAATATAATTGAAGACAAGAGCGATATGATGTCGTTTTAAGCTTGAAAACAATCAGTTTCTCAATACATCATTAAATAACGTGTGTAATATAAACGCATTGTACAAAAATACTATTTATATTGTAATGCATTGTTACTGGCAAAATTGTTAATCACCCAGCAAAGATTCATTCAATTTGACTACAATTTATAAGGATTATATGAAATTATCGAATTTCTATTGGAACGTAACTAAAAAAGCAATCTTAAAGATGTTGTTTGTTATTAGTGCTTTTAAGCTAACAAAGTTGAAATAGTGTTTTGTTTTCCAAATACAATGCTTTCTCACTATAATAGAAGTCTTGTAAGACATAGATTGTGAAATATTTTGGGGAAATAACTGGAACTATATGACTGCTAGTTGAGCGATGATAATTTCGCAATGTATTGTAGATTAGTACACATAAATTCTAATAAAAAGATATCAAGTGATTATAATGATCAAAGCTCTGTTCGCTATGCTTGTCAATTCAAACGGAGAAGCTTCCAATGCTAATTTAACTATAAACATGTAACAAATGCCTTCTTACCAAACATGATGTTAGTGGCACATATAGAATCGCAAAGAAAGGTATGAAGCGTACACGATTTGCAGTAAAAGTAGTACAGCGAATTACCGTTTAGAGCATCAAATTTCCACCGGTATTGAATTTTCAGAGTGGTGCTATTAAAATGATACTTCTGGTGTTTTATGTTAGTTAACTATTACAATATATTTGAAGACAAGAGCGATATGATGTCGTTTTAAACTCGAAAACAATCAGTTTATCAATACTTCATTGAATAACGTGAGTAATATTAACGCATTGTACAACAATACTAGTTTTATTGTAGGGCATTGTTACGGGCAAAATTGTTAATCACCCAGCAACCATTCATTCAATTTGATTACAATTTATAAGGATTATATGAAATTATCGAATGTCTATTGGAATGTAACTAAAAAAGCAATCTTTAAAGATGTTGTTTGTTATTAGTGCTTTTAAGCTAACAAAGTTGAAATAGCGTTTCGTTTTCCAAATACAATGCATTTTTACTATAATAGAAGTCTTGTAAGACATAGTTCATGGAAAATCTTTTCACATAACTCGAACGATATGACTGCTGCTTGAGCATTGACCGTTTTGCAATGCATTGTAGATTAGAATACACAAATACTAATAAAAGGATATCAAGTGATTATAATGATCAAAACTCTGTTCGTAATGCTTGTCAATTCAAATCGAGGGTGTTCTAATGCTGATTAACTATAACCATTTAACAAATGACTTCTTAACAAACATGATGTTAGTGGCACATCTAGAATCGCAAAGAAATGTATGAAGCGTACACAATTTGCGGCAAAAGTAGTACAGCGAATTATCGTTTAGAACATCAACTTTGCACCACTATCGAATTTTCAGAGTGGTTCTATTAAAATGAAACTTCTGGTGTTTTATGTTAGTTAACTATTACAATATAATAGAAGACAAGAGCGATATGATGTCGTTTTAAGCTCGAACACAATCAGTTTCTCAATAGATCATTGAATAACGTGAGTAATATAAACGCATTATACAACAATACTCGTTTCATTGTAAGGAATTGTTACGGGCTAAAATTGTTAATCCTCCAGCAAAGATTCATTCAATTTGACTACAATTTATAAGGATTATATGCAATTATCGAATTTCTATTGGAACGTCAGTAAAAAAGCAATCTTAAAAGATGCTGTTTGTTATTAGTGCTTTTAAGCTAACAAAGTTGAAATAGTGTTTTGTTTTCCAAATACAATGCATTTTTACTATAATAGAAGTCTTGTAAGACATAGTTTATGAAATATCTTGGGCAGATAACTGGAACTATATGACTGCTAGTTGAGCGTTGATAATTTCGCAATGTATTGTAGATTAGTACACATAAATACTAATAAAAGGATATCAAGTGATTATAATTTTCAAAGCTCTGTTCGTTATGCTTGTCAATTCAAACCGGGAAGGTTCCAATGCTAATTTAACTATAAACATGTAACAAATGACTTCTCAACAAACATGATGATAATGGCACATCTATAGTCGCAAAGAAATGTATGAAGCGTACACGATTTGCAGTAAAAGTACTACAGCGAATTACCGTTTAGAGCACCAAATTTCCACCGGTATTGAATTTTCAGAGTGGTGCTATTTAAATGAAACTTCTGGTGTTTTATATTAGTTAATTATTACAATGTAATTGAAGACAAGAGCGATTTGATGTCTTTTTAAACTCGAAAACAATCAGTTTCTCAATACTTCATTGAATATCGTGAGTAATATAAACGCATTGTATAACAATACCCAATTTATTGTAAGGAATTGTTACGAACAAATTGTTAATCACCCAGCAAAGATTCATTCAATTTGACTACAATTTATAAGGATTATATGAAATTATCGAATTTCTATTGGAACGTAAGTAAAAAGCAATCTTAAATGCTGCAGTTTGTCATTAGTGTTTTTAAGCTAACAAAGTTGAAATAGCGTTTTGTTTTCCAAATACAATGCATTTTTACTATAATAGAAGTCTTGTAAGACATAGATTATGAAATACTTTGGGCAGATAACTGGAACTATATGACTGCTAGTTGAGCGTAGATAATTTAGCAGTGTATTGTAGATTAGTACACATAAAAACTAATAAAAAGCTATCAAGTGATTATAATGATTAAAGCTCTATTCGCTATGCTTGTCAATTCAAACGGAGAAGGTTCCAATGCTAATGTAACTATAAACATTTAACAAATGACTTCTCAACAAACATGATGTTAGAGGCACATCTATAATCGCAAACAAATCTATGAAGTGTATACAATTTGCGGTAAAAGTAGTACAGAATATTACCGTTTAGAGCATCAACTATGCACCACTATCGAATTTTCAGAGTTGTGCTATTTAAAATGAAACTTCTGGTGTTTTATGTTAGTTAACTAATACAATATAATTGAAGACAAGAGCTATATGATGTCGTTTTAAGCTCGAAAACAATCAGTTTCTCAATACATCATTGAATATCGTGAGTAATATAAAGGCATTGTACAACAATACTAGTTTTATTGTAGGGCATTGTTACGGGCAAAATTTTTAATCACCCAGCAGCGATTCATTCAATTTGACTACAATTTATAAGGAATATATGAAATTATCGAATTTCTATTGGAACGTAACTAAAAAAGCAATCTTAAAGATGTTGTTTGTTATTAGTGCTTTTAAGCTAACAAAGTTGAAATAGTGTTTTGTTTTCCAAATACAATGCTTTCTCACTATAATAGAAGTCTTGTAAGACATAGTTTGTGAAATATTTTGGGGAAATAACTGGAACTATATGACAGCTAGTTGAGCGTTGATAATTTCGCAATGTATTGTAGATTACTACACATAAATTCTAATAAAAAGATATCAAGTGATTATAATGATCAAAGCTCTGTTCGCTATGCTTGTCAATTCAAACCGAGAAGCTTCCAATGCTAATTTAACTATAAACATGTAACAAATGCCTTCTTAACAAACATGATGTTAGTGGCACATCTAGAATCACAAAGAAATGTATGAAGCGTACACAATTTGCGGTAAAAGTAGTACAGCGAATTACCGTTTAGAACATCAACTTTGCACCACTATCGAATTTTCAGAGTGGTGCTATTAAAATGATATTTCTGGTGTTTTATGTTAGTTAACTATTACAATATAATTGAAGACAAGAGCGATATGATGTCGTTTTAAGCTCGAAAAGAATCAGTTTCTCAATACATCATTGAATATCGTGAGTAATATAAAGGCATTGTACAACAATACTAGTTTTATTGTAAGGAATTGTTAGGGGCAAAATTGTTAATCACCCAGCCAAGATTCATTCAATTTTTACTACAATTTGTAAGGATTATATGAAATTACCGAATTTCTGTTGGAACGTAAGTAAAAAAGCAATCTTAAAAGATGTTTGTTATTAGTGCTTTTAAGCTAACAAAGTTGAAATAGGGTTTTGTTTTCGAAATACAATGCATTTTTACTATAATAGAAGTCTTGTAAGACATAGTTTATGAAATATCTTGGGCAAATAACTGGAACTATATGACTGCTAGTTGAGCGTTGATAATTTCGCAATGTATTGTAGATTAGTACACATAAATACTAATAAAAGGATATCAAGTGATTATAATGATCAGAGCTCTGTTCGCTATGCTTGTCAATTCAAACCGAGAAGGTTCCAATGCTAATTTAACTATAAACATTTATTATTATTTTATTATTATTATAGTCTTTATAATAGTGGGCGTGTTTCGGCCTCGAGGGCCGCTCTTACAACCAACCCATGCCAATACATAAAATATATAGGTAGTGATACACAAATCAAAACATTACATAGAAGTATTTAGTAGCTGAATAGCTATACTTATGTATATATATAAAAAAAGAAAATTTATCTAGGAATGAAGTAGTTATTATGAATTAATACTTGAACAATGTAACTTATATGTAAAAGCATAATACACAATGAGTACCAAATATATATATATGGTGAATGGCTATAAATAATATAATGAAGGAAATAAAAAAAACACGTAATGCGCATAGAAAGACAGTAATTAACATGACGAAGTGGTACACTTAAATAAAAAGGAATATACAAAGAAGAGAATAGCAAAATTGAAAGTTAATAATGAAAAGTTTAATTGTTTTCTACCTTTGCGTAATGCGTCAACTTGTATTGAAATAGCTCAGCAGCTGTGCTAGAGATCATTCTTTGGACAGAAGATGCGATTCTAAATTCTTTTTGAAAGTTTGAAACGTTTGGTTTGCTGTCAATGACCTTGGTAGTTTATTCCATTCTTTTATGGTTGCTATGAGAAAAGATTTACTATAGTTTTGTGAATCGGGATAGTGAGGTGTGTATTATGTCTTAAATTAGTTTGCTTCTTTGATTTTATGTATGGTCGAATTTTGTCGTATATATATGTTGGTGCTTTTTGTATGAGGATTTTTTGAAAGAATGCTAAGCCAAGATATTTTCTTCTATTTTCTACATTTAACCACCTAAGTCTTTTGAGATAAGGGGATATGTGTTCTCTTCTCTTTACATTGAAAATAAATCTGACGCTACTGTTTTGAATTTTCTGCACCTTATAATTTAAAATATTACTTAAGTTATTGTAGACCAAGCAACCATAGTCTATATTAGGCATAATAATCGTTTTGACCAAATGAGCCTTCGTTTCTGAGTTTAAAATATGTTTGAGAGGATGAAGGCATTTCAATTTGGAAATTGAATTTTTTACTGTATGTTTAACATGCGCATTCCAACTTAAGTTTGAATCAAAGATTACACCTAGATTTTTTGTAGTACTGGTTTGTTGAATTGGTATATTGTTGATCGTGGGGAAGTCTAGGTTCAGTTCTTCAATTTTCTTTACGTTGGCTGGGGTGCCAATTAACAGCATAAATGATTTGGAGGCATTTAAAGTTAAACCATTATTTTCTGACCAAGAAGCTATGGAATCCAAATTTCCCTGTAGCACTTGTAACTGTGATTTGCACTCTTTAATCGTACTTTGTATATATATTTGAGTATCATCAGCGTACTGATGATATTGGCATTGGGCTAATGCCTCATTGAAATCTTTAACATATATTGTGTACAAAATTGGACCTAAAATACTACCTTGTGGAACTCCTTGACTAATTTGAAGCCACTGCGATATTATTGGAGAATCATTAGCATTAATTTTCATACATTGTTGTCTATTCTGCAAATATGACTTTAACCAGTTAAAGGCATTTCCACCTATACCGTAGTATTTTAATTTTTCTAAGAGAAGAGTATGATTGATGGAATCAAATGCTTTACTATAATCGAGAAGCACCAAAAATGTTACTTTTCCCTGATCTATTGCGTTGGTTAGGTCATCTACAACATTTACAAGTGCCGTTGTTGTACTGTGCTGTTTCCTAAAACCTGACTGGTGAGGAGAAACGTGGCCCGAGAGAGTAAAATAATGCACAAGTTGGTCTTTGACTATTCGCTCAATTACTTTGGACATGATCGGGAGAACACTTATAGGTCTGAGGTTTTGTACGCTTATAGAGTTAGAAGTTTTCGGAACGGGGGTAACCACAGCCTTTTTCCAGTCGGTTGGGAAAGTACCTTGTGAAAGCGAACAATTAATTATATGAGTAAGACTAGTCAAACAGTACGGTATACAGAGTTTCAACATCTTTAAATCAATTCCGTCATGACCCCTTGCATTTGATTTTATTTGGTTAATTGCTTTTAATACCTCAAGTTCATTAACATTTTTAAAGGTGAAGTGTTCTACTATTTTTTCTTTCGATATGAGTTGATTAATCGCTCTATTTTACTTACATTGGTTAGCTGGTTAGCTGAATTTACAAAATATTGATTAATAGAATCCGCGTTTAGAAGGCATGATGGCAGACTGATTTTACGTTTGTTAGATATAGCCCCTCCCTTTCCAATGTCTTCCATAATACTCTAGAATTCTTAATATTTTTGTTTATATTATGATTATAGTAATGGAATTTGGCGTTACGAATAACCTTTTTTGACCTGTTTTTAAAATATTTGTATGACAGCAATGCGTCTTTATCACCCGTGTTAATATATCTACGATGATAATAGTTTCGTAGAGTCCAAAATTCTCTTACCTCTTCCGTGATCCATGGGGCAGGAGGTTTTGTTACCCTAATTTTTCTGATTGGGAAGTGTTTATCTGCTAACATTAAAATGTTGTTATTTAGTTTGAATAAGGCTGCATTCACGTCATTGTTCATAATTGTTTGGTTCCATGAAATATTTTCCGCATCTTTGTGAAATTCATCTTCTACAAAATTCTTGAAATTCCTAATCTCTAAAATTTTGTGGTATTTTTTCTTTACTTTTATTCCGAGTATGGCATAAACTAGATTGTGGTCAGACATTCCAGGCATAGAACTTTGATCTTCATGTATTACTTTGAGGTGCTCCGAACAAATTATAACGTCTATTAAAGTTTTGGATGTTGGTGTAATCCTGGTTGGCTTAGTAACAATTTGTTTACCGTGTGCTTCGTACATGATGTCAAGGAGAAACTTCGCGTTCGATTCTGACGGTTTGAGGAGATTAACGTTAAGGTCACCCATGCACATATAGTAATCGCAGTTTAAATATAAATATTGCATAACTTCTCCTAAATAATTAAGCTGTGTATAGCTAATATTAGGTGGTTTGTATGCACTTATTACCCCTATTTTAATTTGTTGTATTGAAATTTCTATAATTAGCAGTTCAACGTTATTTTCATTATCACTTGGGAACTCAATGGTTTTCCACCGTAAAGATTTTTGAATATACATACAAACACCACCTCTAGATTGTTTACTGCGATCACGTCTGATAAGATCATAGTTTTTTAATTCAACGAGATTGTCAGGAATGTATGGTTTCAGCCATGACTCATTCAAACTTATGACGTGAAAGTTTAATTTCGATAATATAAATTTGAACTCGTCGAAAGAGCCCAAAATTCCCTGTGTGTTAAAATGACATATCTTTAATTCTTGTGTGTAGGAATTCAAGTTTTCGTGTAGTTCTTGTTGAAGAGAGGCTGTTTGCCCAAGGTCGGGTGGTGGTGGTTGTTGTGAAGGCGGGGCGGATGCATTTGGAGTTGGAGAGGTTCTTTCAAAGTAACTGTCATAGAAGTGAGGGAAGCGAGAGGGAGAGGGAGAAGGACTGCAAGTGGGAAGGCCACTAACTTGGTGACAAGTGCTATTCAGCGTTTAGGCTTGAAGGAGCTTTTTTTTTTTTGGTGTCGATCTTTTGTCCAAATGAATGATCTTTTACAAATAGAAAATGAACAACTAGAGGAGATAATAGGTTGACATACTTTTCCTATAAGCGTGCTGACTATATAAGTAATCTTATTCAATGAAAAACTATATGATTTTAACTGGGCGTAGATAATTTCGCAATGTATTGTAGATTAGTACACTTAAATACTATTAAAAGGATATGAAGTGATTATAATGATGAAAGCTCTGTTCGCTATTCTTGTGAATTCAAATCAAGAAGGTTCCAATGCTAATTTAACTATAAACATTTAACAAATAACTTCTTAACAAACATGAAGTTAGCGAGACATCTATAATAGCAAAGAAATGAATCAAGCGTACATGATTTGGGGTAAAAGTAGTATAGCGAATTAGCGTTTAGAACATCAACTTTTGCACCACTATTGTATTTTAAGAGTGGTGCTATTAAAATGAAACTGTTGGTGTTTCATGTTAGTTAATTATTACAATATAATTCAATACAGGATCGATATGATGTAATTTTAAGTTCGAAAACAATCAGTTTCTCAATACTTCATTGAAAAACGTGAGTAATATCAACGCATTGTACAACAATACTCGTTTTATTGTAAGGCATTGTTACGGGAAAAATTGTTAATCACGCAGCAACCATTCATTCAATTTGACTACAAATTGTAAGGATTATATGAAATTATCGAATTTCTATAGGAACGTAAGTAAAAAAAGAAATCTGTAATGCTGTAGTTTGTTATTTGTGTTTTTAAGCTAGCAAAGTTGAAATAGCGTTTTGTTTACCA
>JAGDQP010066793.1:0-11236 GCA_022664845.1 Lepisma saccharinum | reverse complement strand
GGGTGTGTGTGTGTGTGTGTGTGTGTTTGTATGTGTTTGTATTTATTGTGTTGTATTATGTATATTAAATTTACTATGTAGAATTAGTCCTTGTTGGAGTTACTGGTCTCCCACCAGGCGCCTTTCCAGGTGGCGGATAGGGGAATGCCGACCAGATATGGCGGGTACAGGAAGTATTCCGGGGCGGACCAAAACCAGTACTGCTGCCTTGCAGTTAGTAGAGGGATCTATAAAGGCAAGGGAAAGATGAGGAACAAAAATATCATGGTGAGGGGAAGCAGCATTACCATTACCACTCTGAGGCTGAAGATGAATGACATCTTCAAGACTCAGAGATGGACAGAAGACGACACCGTTACTGCGAGGCCGTAGAGCTGACAACTCTACACCGCTAAAACATGTCAAGAAATAGTAACAGATGGTTCATGAATTCTCCTGGGGTAAAATATTGTGGAGGTAAACTAGTCCCTCATTCGGATCTCCGGGCGGGGACTGCTTCAGGGGGCTCCAAGAACAGGATTAAGAAAGACCTTAGAATAGGAACGTGGAACGTACGAACATTATACCAAATAGGCGCTCTTCAGGTGGCGGTATGCGAGACCGAGAAGTAAGAGCTAGACATATTAGAGATTCAAGAAGGTGGGAGGGTCAAGATAGCATCCCACAGGGCAAGTACACTTTCTACTACGGGGGCACAAAGTCTCACCAGGATTCATCATTAAGAACAGTATCCTTCAGGCGGTTCAGAATATAGAGTTCGTAAACGAAAGACTATCGTACGTTACGATACATAATCGACGGGCAACAGTTTTATTAAACGTCTATGCTCCGACCGAGGTGGCTACTGATAACGACAAAGATATATTCTACGATGAGCTAGAAAGGCTGTTTGACCGAATGTCGAAGTATAATTCGAAAATTGTGTTGGGTGATTTCAATGCAAAGGTAGGGAGGGAAGAAAAATATAGACCTACAACAGGCAAATGCAGCCTTCACGAAAAGACCAACAACAATGGAGAATGACTAATAACTTTCGCGATTTCAAAAAACCTACTGGTAAAGAGCACGTCCTTTGAACACAAAGACATATACACATGCACATGAGTATCTCCGGATGGAAAAACTCTCAACCAAATCGATCACGCTTTAGTAGATAGACGAAGACAACCAACATAATGGACGTTAAGTGGTACAGAGGAGCGGAAGGTGACACCGACCATCAATTAGTGTTCACAAAATTAAGGAAAAAGTTATGCATCGCGAAGAGAGAAAGCAAACTATCAAAACAACTTAAATTCGAAGTTAAACGATTAGATAATATGAGCATAAAAGCAGATTACTAACTTGAACTCTCAAATAGGTTTGAAATCTTGGCCGACTCGAGTAATAATAATGAAGATGATATTAATAATGAAATTTATATAAGTAAGATGTGGAAGGCAATGCGTCCAACAGGTAAGGGCGCAGCGAAGGAACGTGTAGGTGAGAAGAAGCAGCAGAAAAACAAACTTGGTTTGATAAAGAATGTCTTAAGCTTCATGAGGAACAAGAACA
Organism: Lepisma saccharinum; assembly: GCA_022664845.1. Lineage (NCBI taxonomy): Eukaryota > Metazoa > Arthropoda > Insecta > Zygentoma > Lepismatidae > Lepisma > Lepisma saccharinum. The sequence continues at coordinate 9,682 of JAGDQP010066793.1, read as the reverse complement.
AGCAAGGCAACGATGACCAAGTAATAAAAGCGAAGCAAATACCAACCACTACAGTAACGCGAAACAAAACGCCACACTCGGGTTCAGAAAAAAAAACCAGAATATCTGACACAGAAGATTCAGGAGATAGAGGAAAATGGCAAGACAAATAACATACGAGGTCTACAAATGGGTAAACTCGTTAAGAAAATGTCCCCAGCCAAGGTTAGGAATGATTAAAAATGAACCCGGAGATTTTCAGGCGGATCCGACTAAAATTGTCTATGTGTGGAAAAGCTATTTCAACAAACTTCTAAATGTACACAATGGGGGAGCAAACAGAGGAATTTGAAATCCATACTTCAGAACCGTGGATACCCGAAACTAGCGAGATCGAGATCAAAATGTCGATAAAGAAATTGAAAAATCACCAGGACAATATTCCAGCCTAATTAATTAAAGCGGAAGGAAAGGCACTAATCAAGGAACTACATAAATTGATAAGTGCTATATGGAGAAAGGAGGAAGTTCCAAAGGAATGGAAAACCTCAATAATAAATTCCGATTTACAAAAAATGAGATAAATCGGACTGTAATAATTACCCTAAAATCTCGTTACTTCCAACCTGTTACAAACTATTAAGTAATATTCTCTTAACACGTCTAAGTGTATACGTAGATGAAATAATTGGAGATCACGAATGTAGATTTAGAAGAAATAGATCCACGTTAGACCAGATTTTCGCAAGAAATGGGAATACAATGTGACGGTTCATCAGCTATTCATTGATTTTAAGAAAGCATATGATTCTATCCAAAGGGAATAGTTATATAGTATCCTGATCCTATTTGGAATTTTGAAAAAACTTGTTCAACTAGGAAGGATGTGTCTCAGCGACCTAATAAGAAAAGTACGGATAGGTAATAATATGTCAAATAGTTTCAAGATTCGCAACGGATTGAAACAAGGCGATGCCTTGTCATCACAACTATTTAAGTTTGCGTTAGAATATGTTATTTTAAAAATTAAAAGGAACAAAAAGGGACAAAGATTGAATGATTTGAATCAACTGTTAATATACGCGGATGATGTAGATTTATTAGGGTACAATACAGATGCACTACAAAGCAACACCGATGTCTTAGTAAAAGCGTGGTATGAGATAGATCTACAGGTAAAACATAAATAAAACAAAATCAAAAGTCGCTTAGTATCGGGCAACGCATGTTTCTATTCAGTCCAAATACTTCTAACATCGCCATTAATATAAAGGAAATTGAAATTGAAAATATACAGAACGGTTATTCTGCCGGTAATACTTTACGGTTGCGAAAGTTGGAGTACGACCCTAGCAGATCAACATAAATTACATGCGTTTGAAAATAAGGTTTTGAGAAAGATATATGGGCCGAAACGGGACGAGATGACTATAGAGTGGAGGAGACTGCATAATGAAGAACTCCACGGACTGTACGATTCACCAGATGTTGTAAAAATAATGAAATCGCGACGACTAAGGTGGGCAGGCCATGTAGTTCGGATGGGGGAAAAACGAAGATTATATTCTATCCTGGTTGGTAGGCCGGATGGAAGGAGACCATTGGGAAGACCGAGATGTCGTTGGGAGGACAATATTAGAAGAGATCTTCAAGAAGTAGGTGTTTGTGATGAAAATTGGCTTGATATTGCCCAGGATATAATCCAATGGCGAACATTTGTTACTGCGACGATGAACTTGCGAGTTCCATAAGCGATAGAGTTAGTTATTTAATGTAGAATTAGTTGTATATTTTATATATGTATACGTTTATTATTGTATAGGTTTAAATTAGATTTATAAGTACTTGTAACCTGAACATGTTCTATACCATATTTGCAAATCTATGTAATATTCAACAGAACGCAATAAACTGAATACTGAATACATTGGTGCCCATATCAACACACTGCACTGCATGTGTAGGTTTTGTTCTTTTGTTCACGAATATTCCTGGAAATCATGCAGTAATTAGTGTTTTTACAAAACTCGATGTTGTCTGGTCTGCAGTCAACGCTCACGTAAGTAATACATATATTTTTTTATTAAGCAACCCCTATGCGAAAACAATGTCTATATTTATAAATTTGTTTTAGACTGCACTAACTACATGATCTACTTATTATGATGTCATTTGAAAATAACTCAATTCATATACACGATTCTGACACTAAAATTTTGATTTTGTTGCCACATTAATAGGTCCTATTGGTACATATCTTTTGTTTCGTATAAAAGCTTCCGAGTCATCATCCGTTATTTCATTCTCGTTTCTTCAAACAATATAGATTGTCTGCAACATAAGGTTGCTCTTATCCAACCCAGATGATGACCCGTATGATATTAGGTAATTATCCCAGGAAGTACGGCCACTGATTGTATATGAAAAGAGAATACTAAAAACATTATTACAAAGTAATGGTTTTTATCCCGTAATATTGTGTCAGTCTCCACATACTAATGAAGTGTTTTACTATTTGAATGTAACACTTACCACAAAATCAGATGACCAGGCTTCCAATTCCCTAATTCGTAGAAGAAGATCTACAAACCAAGCTGTAAGTCCGTGCATTGAAGGATATGCTTTTCTTGTCCATGTTGCAGGAACTTGGTCTAAAAAGAGTGAGTTTTCAAGATCTTCCATATCTGATGTTATTGTTAGTTCGCCCTGTAAATAAACATATATCAGTGTGACATATAATGACGTATGTATCTAAAGTTACCTAATAATAATTTCAGGAACCTTGATTACAAAATTTTATTATATTCAACAATCATAACCTAAATTTCACCACTAAAGTACCTTCAAAGACACTAGTTAGGATAACATGTGTTTATGTACATTCGTATACCTGTAATTATAGTAATTCATAGGTTTAAATTGTACATAAACTACGTGATAGTTGTTGATTTTTTTTTCAATTTAGAGCTTGGGCTGTTATTAAAGCAACGCAAATAAGTGAAATTCTAAAGTATTTTCTTGTGCTTTCTTTTGAAAATTGTCGGGGTATTTTATTTCCTAGATAAAGTTATCAGAAGAAAATACAAAGGACAGAGAAAATCGTAGTTTTTCAAAAAGTCTCTATTGAAACAGAAACAGAAAAACTAAGCTAGCCTGAGTAAGGTAAGTCAACAACTATGGTACTTATTTCTGACTCTCCGCATGCTGTTAAGTAAGGAACTACGTTAAAGCATAGGAATGGTATTTTTAGGTGCTTTCTATCTACACAACACATTTCCCTCTAGTTATGAGATAGAGAAAGAAGGTGAAAAAAGAAGAACACGATTAAGATTTGTCTTCGATAGAGGGGGGAAAACAAACCGGTAAAGCCGGCAAGAGAACCCTTAAGTCGGTAATATTAAAACCTGAATCCCAAGTGGTTAGTACAGCAGGTAAAAAATTCCACAAAGGGGAAGGGTGGAGGAAACTCGCTGTCTGAGACTGTTAGTATATATAGTGTGGTATAAGGTTCTAAAGGTTTGTACAGGTGACTCACTGAAACAGAGATACATTACAGTGGGTACAAAGGTAGATGTAGACTGTCACCAAGGTGGCTCATGGAATGGAAAGGGTGACGTGACATATACAAGGGTAAATGCTATAGACTGTGGTCAAGGGAAGGGTGATGTGATTACGAAGTACACCACCCTGTGGATTTTATTGAGATAAGGATGTTATTGGTGATACATCTTGCAATACCACCTACACTGCTAATATTTCCTTGAATATATGTGATAAATTCTTGCTGGAGGTGAAATTATTTGAAGAGGAAGTGGAGGGGTCTGAAGGGTACAAGGAATGTAAAGGTAGAAAAGTTCATATGGTAATAATTAGTGAGAATTCATACTCGGGTAACACAGAGATAATAAAATCAGAGAATACAAGGGTAAAACATGAGTGTGTAGGATACAAGGTATCTAGTTGTGATAAGGGAACCCTCGTTAAATTAGATGAAACTTTTAAATAGTTCTAGGTGATAACACTAGTAAAGGAAATAAATATAGAAAAGTCTAGGTTAAAGAAGTAAATAATAGATCTAAGTGTAGTTGATGATGAATCATCTATCAAGTATACATCGCTAAATAATCTGATAGATCATTTTATCACAGCAATTATCGACCAAATTTATAAAAGGATGGAGGAAGTAAAGTTACTTGATAATGAAGCAATTGAAGAATTTAGGGGATAATTACTATTAGCGAAAAGAAATGAGGGATTAAATACACATAAAATTTCTCATCTAAGTGATGACATAAATTTACTAGAAGAAAGATTAAAGAAAGAGAGAATGCTATTCGATAAGGGTTTGCAAGGTAAAGCTGCAGAAATACAAAGGTGTAACGAGGTCATAATAAATTTAAATTTCAATATAACAGACATTCAGTTCCAACTTCAACAAAGGGAGGTTTGTTAACGGGCATCAGGAAGGAAAATGATAACTTAAAACTAAAGTAGATGAACTGGAACAGCTATTATCTGAGAAGGTGTCCCATGAAAATGAGAAAGAACAGAGCTATCAGGAATGTTGTAAAGGGACTAGTACTGTACAAGGTACATCATTTGTAGTGCCAAAAACAGAACCAAAAACAACACAAACAATCTCAGAGGAAGGTGCAGATAAAGGTTTTAATTTTGCTAGGAGTTCAATAGGGAAACAAACAAATCCATGAAAATCTTTGCCGACAGTCATGGCAAAGGATTAACATCCTTGCTTAGCGAGAGAAGTTTACAAAAGGTCTTTACTTTGGGTTAATTAAACCTGGTGCTAAAACATATGAGATACTAAGAGGTATATTTACAGAAGTTGACATGGTAAAGGCTACAGATTTCGTCGTCCTATTAGCAGGTTCGAACGATGCGTATTGCAACGATACAAAAAATGTCCTGACCGCCATTAAAAATTATTTAGTTTCGTATTCCTACGTAAATACTACTATATGTACAATACCCATGAGGTACTACCTGCCTAAATGGTTTGCTATTAATGTAAAGATAAGTAGAGTAACCTATGAAATCGTTCATCTTTAAAAAATTTTATAAATCTGTACGTGTTAGATATTTATAATATTGGGAGAAGATTCCATACGCGCCACGAACTCCATCTGAACTTACTAGGTAAAGCATTGATCTGTGATCAAGTATTATCAATTGTAAAAAAAAATTACCGCAACGAACACAGAAAAATTATTGGACTACCATGGAAATCTCCAGGAAACGGGCAGTGAAATCTGCAGCTACTTGTCTGCAGATACAAACATCTAATACCACTAAAGAACTAAAAATAAATTTCAATCATATCAACGATCACTTAAAAGGTTTAAAATGTTCTAGTAAAAACAAATGTGGTGCATACACTATTCTTACTTTTCTGTATTTTAACATGCAATCTTTAAATTGGGTGAACTAGACATACTCTTACAAGACTTACCTGGTCATTTACTATGTTTGAAGGAAAACTGGTTAAACACAAATGAAACTGCCTCGTATACACCGAACAACTACAAATTAATAACTCATTTCTCTAGAGATGATTCAAATCATGGTGCTGTATCTCTGTTTATGAGGAAGGATCTCAAATTGCAATATGATATAATAGACCTTTCATCTGTTTGCATCCCAAAAACCTTTGAATTAGTTGGTGTAAAAATTACGACATTAAAAATAATTCTCATCTCTCTTTATCATATTCCTTAATCCAATACCAATATTTTCTTTGATCGTCTAGAAGCGATATGTCGCATACTGAGGAATTACAAAAAATTTAAATTATTTATTATAGGTAACATAAATATTAACACACTGAAGAAATCAGTAGTGCTTTCGAACTTCATTAGCATTCTTAGTTCCCTAGAATTTGCTTATCTTAATGATCTCCTAACAAGAAATGGCGCACTTTTAGATAACGTTTTAACTAATACAAATCTTGACAATGTATCGTGGGGCACAGTTGAACCTAAAATTTCTGATCATGTAGGTATTTAGCTGACCCACGACACAAAATATCTTATAGATTCCGTAAATATTGATCGTGTTAAAATTCAATATCGCGCGCTACATCCAGCAAACATAATAGCTTTACGCAACTGGTTGCATTCCACAGATTTCGAATCGATATTAAATGAACGTCCTGATCTTGATTAGACATGGCTTACTTTTACTGATTTATTACAAAAAAGGAATCAAGAACATGTGCCCTATAAAAATAAGGCAAGTCAAAGCCAAAAGAGGAGTAAAAGCAAAATAAGCTGCCCTGGTACACCAATCACTTATAGAATATTAAAAGCCGACATTTTTACTGGTATATAAAAGGTAAAAACGGCAATCAATTAGCCTCATCCAAATACGGGACTTTGAAAGAGGTGTATAAAAATAAATCGTTAATGCTAAGATCAAACATAATGACTGCAGTTCATAAAATTAACAACAAAGTTCCAGGTATTGGAAGTGAGTCATCCTCTTCAAAGCACGAAGACGCTATTGATATTAAGCCGGACGATTTTAACAATTACTTTATAAATAATATCCCGGCTGTAGAAAGCAAAGTACCCTATAATCCCAGGTTAAGTTTTCCATATTTTAATAAACTGTTTAACTAAACAAATCCGGTATTTAAATTGTGTCCTGTGTCCCCTCCCAGCGTTATACTAGCCGTTAAGAAAATGAAAACGAGTTATTCGGAATGTTCTTACTTATTAAAAAACACCCTGGACTTAATTCTTTCAACTTTCTGTCTGTTAATTAATTGGTCCATCAAAGGACAGTTCCCTCAGACATGTTGTCTACAAATTTTGTGACTTGAAATTCCCTGATTTTTCCTTGTTTTTATGATTTTTTTTTAACTCCCTGAGTCATTAGTACAGTGAAACATGTAAATAATACGCAATGACATTTTGTTTTTATCTCACCACCATCCAGTTCAAGCATCTTGTACTTTATTGGTATTTCACAAGTGAAAAGAAGACAATTTTTTTAAAATAGAGGATTTAAACATTGAAAAAATCCGGTCAGCGGTGGCAATCGAACCTACGATCTCTGCCTTAATCGGGCAGTGCTTAAGATCCACAGATCTTACCAACTGTGGACAGGTCCACCTCATAATTTTTTCTCATAAATTATAGATTTCCCTGAGTTTCCGGATTTATCAAATTCCCTGAGTATTCCAGGTTTTCCAGGGTGGTAGAAAATCTGCTCAGATCCTAAAAATAGATATCATAGTATCAATATATAAGAGAGGCAAGAAAAATGACCCCAGCAATTTTCATCCTATAGCCCTTGGGCCAATTTTCTCCAAAGTCTTTGAACACGTTTTACTCGAACAATTGCGCACATTTTTCAACAATAGTAAATTTTTAGATGAAACGCAATATGGATTCGGAGTTAGTACAATAAATGCTGTGTAAAATGTAGTAAGTGAGATATATGCAAATTATGAGCAGGAAATATTACATCTCTTACATTAGTTGACCTAAGTAAGGCATGCCTTGCTTATTGAAAACCTAAAATTATATGGCGTAATGGGGAAGGAACTTAATCTATTACACTCTTATCTTACCAACAGGGAACAAGTAGTTAAAGTCGATAATCAAATTTCAAATCCCTTGATCGTGAACAAAGAAGTGCCTCAAGAATCTGTTCTCGGCTCATTTTTGTTTGTCATTTATCTTAACAGTTTTTCCCAGTGTCTTCATGTCGAAACCATACTATATGCAGACGACATCACAATTATCACAGGGAATAACGATTTAGTACAAATTCCAGTAGTGCAAACCTACAAAAATGCAACCCTGATTTTACTCTAAAAATAAAGTTTCGGTATCGCCACTGAAAAGCGAATTTTGTACGAAAACGAAATTGGGCTTATTTTTGCGCTACGACGCATAGTTTCAAAGATATCGGCGTTTAAAGTTTTCAGCGTTTTTCACTATTAAATTCATTCATAAACAAGTTTAGCTGCAACGAAAGATATTTCACCAATTGCATAATATTTTCTTAGCCTAATAGTAATGATGTACCAAATTCGCTTTTTCTAGCTCCAACGGTTTGGGCTGTGTACAATGTGTTTTGGGTGGCATTTTTGGATCCAAGATTGCGACTTTTTCACCATTCTGTAATATTTTTCTAAACTACTTGTGATCATGTACGTTTATGCGAAATCTCGTATATCTAGCTCAAATGGTGTAGAAAATGGATTTTTGCTTCCGACATTTTGGATTAAAGATGGCGAGTTTTTGAAAATTTGAAAATATTTTCGTAGCTTATTGCTGATAGTGTACCTTCATACCAAATTTTATTTCAATAGCCTCAGCCGTTTAGGCTGTGTATTCTATACAACAATGAGTTTGGCGGCCATTGTAGATCCAAGATGGCGACTTTTTCAAAATGCCGCATTTTTTCCTTTACCTACTCATGGTCCTACACCCTCATACCAAATTTAGTGTTTCTAGCTCCAGTAGTTTGGCCTAGGAATTTTTCAGTCAGTCAGTCAGTGAGTGAGTGACTATGCGGCTATATAGTATATGGACTCGCTTTGCTTCGTTGGGGGCGCTACCCCCAGATCCCCGTGGGTGCTTCGCCCCCTTTTCCTTAACCAAAATCTGCCTGCAGGACTACACCGACATGGTGTCTATCTGCAACCTCCCACGAGGGTTAGGGGGGTCGCCCCCAAAGGGGAGGTTTTCCCCCATTGATTGTAATCTACTCTTGGTCATATACCTTCATACAAAATTTCGTATCATTAGCTTCAATGGTTTGGAAATTGGGTTTTTGGGCGACCATTTTCGATCAAAGTTGATGACTTTTTTAACGTTTTCTTATATTGTCGTGACCTAATTGTACACCTTCATGTAAAATTTCATTTATCTAGCTCAAACGGTGTAGAAAATGGGATTTTGGGCGGCCATTTTTAATCCAAGATGTCGACTTTTCCAAAATGTTGGAATATTTTCCTAAACTACTCGTCATAATGCACCTTTATGCCAAATTTCGTATCTCTAGTTTCAACGGTGTCGAAAATGGATTTTTAAGTCCGCCATTTTGGATCCAAGATGGCGTCTTTGAAGAAAGTTGGTAATATTTTAGCAATCTACAAGCGATAATGTACCTTCATAGCAAATTTCATCTCGCTAGCCTTAGCAGTTTAGGCTGTGTATTCTATAGAACAATGATTTTAGCGGCCATTTTAGATCCAAGATCGCCGCTTCTTCAACATTATGCAATATTTTCCAAAACTACACTTGGTCATACACCTTCATACCAAATTTCGTATCTCTAGCTCAAACGGTGTGCAAAATGGACTTTTATGTCCGCCATTTTGGATCTAAGATTGTATCTTTGGATACATTGTGTAATATTTTCATGGCCTATTAGTGGTAGTACCTTCATCCCAAATTTCATCTCGCTACCCCAGTCGTATAGGCTGTGTATTCTATACAACAATTGGTTTGGCGGCCATTTTGGATCCAAGATGGCAACATTTTTCAAAATGTCGGATTTTTTCCTTTACCTACTCATGGTGATACACTTTCACACCAAATTTGGTGTTTTTAGCTCCAGTAGTTTGCCCTGTGAATATTGATGATCAGTCAGTCAGTCAGTGAATTAGTAAGTCAGTGAGTGACTATGGGGCTATACAGTATATATATATATATATATATATATATATATA
>JAGDQP010066792.1:0-11236 GCA_022664845.1 Lepisma saccharinum | reverse complement strand
TGAGTACTTAACATGTAAACACATGTTTTTATATACAGCAAAAGCAATATGAAAAGAAACAAGAGAGAAAACCTTAGATGCATTTGGAACAAACAAATTAAGTATCTTCATAACATTATTAACATAATGTCATGATACCACTCTGAACATAGCAAACATCGCACCCAGTCACCAAGAATAATCAATTTGAAAATATGTTGTTAGCCTTTCTCGGTACTGCTTTATGTTTCCCTTGCTTTTCTCCTTAGCATATTGACATGATCAACAGTGCTTAATATCAATGCGTTTCTTGGAACTGTCTTAAGTTTAATCTCTCTTGATGAAACATGTATATTTCATTAAATGATTCTGAAACTTTATGGTTTGCGGCCTTATCACTGGGCGAACTGGATAAACTACTTTCGACAGATGTATCTGAAGATGCCTTATTTAACGCAGCAATGCTTATTATTGTTAAGCCCGAAGAAAATAATTCATAGCGTTCATCAGCAATCGTCCATTGAGAGGAAAGAATAACATTCTTCTTTGTGTATTCCATTCATTTCGCTACCATTCTCTATAAGTAAGATTTAAAAATTCTTCTTTTTTGTGGACTAGATTCACAATTACTTTGAACTTTTTATCTCATGCCACCAAAGTATGTATGATTCAAGTGCTACAATATAAGTAAGCTAACATTCAGAAGTAAGACGTGGGGAAAATTTACACATGTGTATATAACACGCACATTGTGTCCACTTTACCTCAAACCCAAAATGTTCATATTTATGGCATCTATGGATTTCTTCCGCTCCTTACAACCTTGTGTGAGATGTTACCGAAGACTTTAAGAGCCCAATTTGCCAAAGAGACTTGAAGAAACCACGCTTCCTATTGCTGAATAATCGGTTACTGACTTACAGAAACCAACTGAGTGATTTCCCTTTTGAAGCACATTTGCACATGTGTGCTCTCTCAATTATCATCCCTCGCTTACATCAATGTTTCAAGTTACTTCTGAAACATAGTACTGTACAAATAACCCGCATGTGCATTTCCTATTTAACCACTTTATTGGAAGTTCATTTCCAATGTTCAAATAGTAGTAACACAAGAAGGGACTTACAGATTTTTGGCAAAGTGGGCTCCGAACCACTCTGTTCAATGGATACCAGAGGGAACTGAACCCGCGACCACGCGCAGAAAAAAGCGAGCGCCCTAACCTCTAGGCTTCTCCGGGTTCAGAAATGTTTAGAGCAGTTAGCAATACAATATATCAATTAGATTGCATACGTTTGTTAGAGTGTTAACCACACATATAAGTACTAGAACGTATTCAGTCATATTCAGTCTTTCTGAATATAGAATCAACATTTGAGGTAGAATCGGATCTAGCTGTATATATTTTGTAAGCAACAACGAAAGAAACCAAACTTACCAAATAGCATGTTACAAGCAACGTGTTTCAGCAACAGCAAAATTGGATTTAAACAAGAATTTTGCACCATGTTTGATGACTAATGGATTTATATTGCTCACCAATTATTTTACGTATAAAACATAAAGAAAATACAGTACTATAATATGTGTCCCTACAAAAAAAAAGTCCAATGTTGATAGATCTGGGCTTTGAGGTGGTCAGAGTACTAATCCACCGCTTCCAGCAATCTTATTTAAACATCACAAACAAAGTGACCCTGGAAGTGTGTCACGTCGGAGTCCATACCTATCATCACTGGCCTTTCTTGTGGTACACATTAAAATGTCTTGCACGCAGAGAAGATAAGGAACATCAAGCACCTTAAAGAGTGGATCACTGCAGCAATTGCAACTGTAACTCCAGACAGGAATAAGAAAACGAGGTAGGAGATAAAATATCGTGTAGACATCTGCAGACCTACAAATGGCGTCCACATCGAAATGTACTAAGGGACGTGTGAAACTTTTTAAAAATCTGAACATTTTAAGATACCACACGCGTATATCCATTAATGACCTATTTTATAATAACAGTTTATAATCCCAGCAATCTTTTTCGATGATTCTGTAGTACAAAAATAATTAAAGAATAACCACACGAGGAATTTACAATAAATCATTTTTAGAACAATATACATTCATTGAATTGTATGAATAAACTTATACTTCCATTGTTAATAAATGGAAAGCTGTTATAAAGGTTTCTGGACTTTCTATTAAGTAATGAAATAATCCGGAAGTGCCGAATAATGTGAAAATTATTTAGTTAATATTATAATGACATATTTTTAACTAAATTTACTTAGAATGAAACATTAAGTTGCATTAATTTAAGGCTGTAACTCAAACATCAAAATATATTAAGCAAAGTTCAGCAAAGAGAAATTATTTATAACATTTTAAGTATTTACATTTGAAATAGGCATCTCTAATGATTTTCTGTCCTCTTCAACAGAAGACAAGTGCAACACCTCCTTCCCCTCCGTTCTGTGAATGTTATCTATTTAGTTCATCGATTTATTCGTCAGGAGCAGAAAGACTGTGTGTAGTGGAATGCAACTCACGTAGTTCTCAAAATTACTGGTGAAAAAATATAGATTTTAAGTATTTGACTTTCTGTTCAACGAGACAGTATATAGGAACGTACAGTGTTTAAAATTTTTCTTTTAGATTTCATTCTTTAACCAACTTCACCCTAGCAAGTTTTTCTCTTAAAAAAATGGATTTTGTTTTCTTTTCACGTAGAGATTTCATGAGCTATTGGAACGAGAAAAAAGAAATGTCCTTTAAAGAAAGCTGTAGTGAGCAATAAACCTTCTTCAACTTCCCGGTTCGATCTATACTGCTCGGAGTTTATGTTCCAAGACAATGATGGAGATGATGAGTTCTGCCTAGAGGCAAATCTGTGATGCGAATGACCCCGTGCAAGATGAACAGGGGATGTTTTGTCATTGCTTTGCTTCTGATGTAGATTATGTTAACATCCTAAAAATGAGATGTAGCCAGTGTTATATATAGTACAGAGGACTGAGGGAAATAAGATTTACTGTAAGAATCACTTCTACTATACCTACACCTGCTTTCTTACTTAAAAAATTATCATTATGTTATTAGCTTGAATAATTCGAAAAAAAAATATAAGAACCAGCAAAATGCGTCAAGTTTTCTTAATTTCAAGATAAAGAAACAATATTCATAGAAAAAATACATGTAAATGTTATTCTATATTACATGGTAAAGACAATGTAAACTACTATTTTTATATTATAGATTCTATAAAGCTCAAGAATCTGTCGTGTTTTCTGTTTATAAATAGTAAACGTTTTTAATAAATTTAAGTCTTACGATAACTGAAGGAAAGCATAAGAATTTTTGGTTGTTTTACATTTTACTGCTTATAAACTATCTATATGCTAGTCCGGATGTTTCTATGCTATTCTAGTCTGAGTTCATGTGCCATTTTGTGGTAGTTTAATGATAAAAACATGAAAGTATTTACTTTGCTTATTTTAATCCTCTCAATCAATATAAAAGGTATTTTCGGCTTTCTGGGAATGACAGTCATTCTGGATAACGTCAAATATGCCCGCCGAATGCATGAAAAGTAAGTACAAGAAATGCTATCTAATTGAATTGTGTAATTTCATTTCTTCTGTAGAAGACACGATAAATTGTAAGGAATACATTTCGTCTAAACAATAACTGCGTAGGAGAAACAGATTTTGGCTACTGTTAACTATTAGTCATGTAGTAAATTTTCTCGCAAGAAATAACCTTTTAGGCATAGGACACTTCCACCTCTTCAAGTGAAATATTCACAGACACACCAACTCAAGTCGTTTCAAATGATGCAGCTACTACATTCGGTCGATTACGTTTCAGCAAAAACCTCGAATTCAGGAACTTAAATATAATTAGAATCTAGAACTTCTTTGCTACTAACTCTCCTGATTTATGATGGTAAATATTGAGTCTAGTACTAGGTTCGTTTCACGTAGAGACCAACTACAGACAAAAACTAAAGCATATTTGTTAGTTTTAAATGATGCTGTAACTGTCCACTTCCGATGAATCACCTTCATTGATACAACTAACTTTTTGTGCACGGATATTTCTGTTCAATCTAGAAATGGAGATATCTCCAGAAGACATTTTAAACATCATTAATATTTGCTTCCGATTAATCAATTTCGGTAGATAGATAAAATCACGTTTAGGGCACGGGTAATTTCCAATAGATCTACAATCGAAATTTAAATGAGCGATGCAGGAACTAAATTTATTTCACATAATTCGATAACTTAGCATTTCCAATAAAGCACTTACGATAGAAGGGCAATAGTTCATTAAATTCACTTTTCGTTTATCAGTCGAATGATCGGTATACAAACCAGAAGTTTTAATACAGAGATACAGTAAGTCAGTTAAAGTGAAGATAAAATATTAATGCTTCACAACTACAGATTTCAATTTCTAACTATGATTCAAAAGTCTTGTTCAGGCCTGAACAAGTCAGGTTTCGCTATTCTCATTTACTGGTTGTAAACTTTCACCAGTGAATCGGTAGAGAGTAAAACATTACTCTTCTGGAGGAAAAGTTGAAACTTTCATTTTTCGATATTTTCCCAACCACTTCTCCACAAAAAGTCTTGATCTGGAACAAAACTGAGACTCCTTTTCTGCGCCAAATATTTCAATAGCTATATTTTATCTGTCGTAAACGCTAAAGAGTTTGTTCTTTTAAAATAATTTATGTTTCAAGTTCTACGAGTTCGATTATTTGTATGTTTGACGTGAAACAACTACTTGTTGAAGAAATAGCAAAAATGTAAATGCAGGGAGTTCGCCGATTCAGTTTTCAACGAACATCTTAAAACTGAAAACAATGATGTAGGTATATTTCTGAATATATATACATATATAAAGTTTCAATATCGGTATCAGCATTGAGAAAAAAAATGGGCCAGTATATTTAAATGCGTATGTATAACATTTAAATACGGATGTATCATACATTCAGCACGACATTCCCTACAGCAACAACGCATGTATAGCATGTTTAGTACAAGCCTTCACGGAGAAGAGAGCCAGGATGCCCTTAGTAATAAGTACTTCCAAGTGTGTTCCACTCCTATGACATCGTAAGCGTCAAATAAAAAAGAGGTAAAATTTAAAACATAGTATAATAATAGTATAAAACATAGTTAGCATTTAATGAAATATTTTGAAATAGTTCACTCAATACTCAGCCGAAGAATTCAGAAGGAAGATTTAATTTAAGTAAGACATGTAGAAGTTGTCGGAAATATCGTAACGTGTTTGATTAGATTTGATTCATTCATTTTCACTTAATGTGTGAATATGTGACAAGAAATGGGCCTCATAATCATTGAAACTGTAAATAGTTTTACATTCTAATGTAATTGAAATCTTAATGTTGGATCTCCATCTAATAATACCAAGTTTGAAGGTAATTGGCTTGACCGCTACAATGTGATGTGAGAACATAACTCTAAGAAAGAAGTTTCGTCACCGTAGGGATTAGTAGTTTGACGTTATTCCGATAACGTAAAGATAAAAAAAAAGATAAAATGAATTTTATGGGCGATAACAGCACTATGCCTTACGACCGTCCCGATACGGGGAATCCCCTTATCATCGTCACGTCTAAACATAGCTGTTAAGATAATAAAACAATAAAATGATATAAAATCTAAAGTTTAAAAGATTTTCCGAAGTGGAGGTTTTCAGCTATGTATCTTGCTGGTGTAAAGGGCCAGTATAAAGATTAATAAAAACTAAAGGTATATAGGGTCTTTAGTATAACAAGTTAAAAACGGAAGGCTGTAAATGGGGCTTCGCAGGATATAATAAACTCAATGGATATAATCAACTCAAATAGACGAAAAGAGACCTGTCTCTCGAATATAGGCCTACATAAAAAACTCTCCGCAAAACATTAGATTAATCCCCTAACACTAACGCATTCTGATTGGGGATGTTATATCGTTGTCTGATATAGTTATATCCAGGACAATCTAAAATAACATGACGAATTGTAAAAACTGCATCTCATTCATTATAATGCGGATGGTCCAAACGTCACAGCAGATATCCATGAGTCATGCGACTGTGTTCTATACGTAGGCGACAAAAGTACTTCTTCACGTCTAGTAACTCAGCAAGATGATTTCAATGGAGCAACAGTTATCTTAATTGCTTTCAACTCATTGACAACAACGTCATCCCATCGTCGCTGGCATTCAGTTCGAGTAATAAGTCGATAATATATTAAAATGTCTCGCAATGGGACATCCTGAACGTCAATATTAGATCCTAAAGAGGCCTCACGTGCAGCTTGGTCTGCCATTTCATTAACGTGGATACTAACATGACTTCGTATCCAGGAAAAGACAACCTCACCACCAGCAGAGCAGATGGAATGTCTTAGATAGGATATCTTGCACGAGCAGATGCTTACAATCAAGGCTCCCAGAACTCGTTAAAATACATATTTGTTAGACTTTGTACAACACTGAGCCAATCTGTGTCTTAAGTGTTAATAGAACTACCCTTGAAGATCTTACCAAGTATTGATTAACAAATGTAGCGGAGGAGTTACCTCTAATGTTTGAGTGTAGTTGACATGGAAACGGTAACCTTTCTAATACACCCAAAATATTAAGTATATTACGCTCTAATATTCTACAAAGTTTCGATTTAAATAGTTAAGCGTTAATACTTTGTAAACGACTATGTATTTAAAATTTTGATTTTCTTAAACAGCTAAAATGTGTATTGTATTATCCTGTGTCTTGTCTGATTGGAACCGGATCAATCATTTCTACATCATACATGAACATATGATCAATTATTGAGTATCATTTCCATGGAAACGGTAAGTAGTTTTTTTTTTCAATATAGTCAAAAGTTTAATGCTAGAGCCCTGTGTAATCGTAGCAAGTCTGAAACCTGCTGGATTTAACCATTCTCAAGTGATACGTTGAGGAAATAAGTCCTGTTACCGAGGAAACATTAATAAGTTGAGAAACTTGGTGGCCCTGAAACATTTAGGCTTGTCTACTCTAACAAAGTACATAGTTTAGTTGGTGTAAGTCAACCGGTTCCTACGTGATGCCTGAAAATGTGTTTTAGTAGAATTACCGTTATCATGAAGAGCATACAACATATGTCAATCAGAAACCTTTTAAATTTCGTCCAATACCACAACTGCAAATTGATAATCGATCCAGATACTTCGAAGGAATATATTGCGTTTTTAAGTGCAAATGAATGTACAAGAGCTATGCTAGCTAACGCTAACAAAACTCAATATTTACCATAGAAACGGTAAATGCGTCAAGATATTAATACGGCTAAAGCCTTAAGTTTTTTTCCGCACATCGTTATGTGATGTTTCACTGGAATCAGGTCGATCATTCCTACGTGATGCT
Source organism: Lepisma saccharinum (assembly GCA_022664845.1). NCBI lineage: Eukaryota > Metazoa > Arthropoda > Insecta > Zygentoma > Lepismatidae > Lepisma > Lepisma saccharinum. The sequence continues at coordinate 3,824 of JAGDQP010066792.1, read as the reverse complement.
CTAATAAATATTTAATAATTGAGTCTGTTGCCATAGAAGCGGCAAATGTTTTGACATTTTACTGTGGTTAAACATTTTATAATATTTCTGTGCACCATTATGCCATTTTTCGGATCAATCACTCCTTCATCATACTCGAATATGTGTTTAACAACTGAGCATCGTCAACCATGGCAACAGCAATTGTTTTAGCATTATAATACACTTAAAACCTTAGGAGTTCTTTCAACATCGTTATGTGTATTTTGGTTGGGATTTCATCAATTTTTCCTACATAATACTCAAATATGTATTTAATAAATGGATATCGTTACCATGGAAACTGTAAATATTCTAACATTTTAATGTGCTTCAAACCTAATAATGTCTTCCTACACCATTACGTCAAGTTTACGTGGAATCAGGTTAATTGTTCGTAAGCAGTGTGCGTATATTTGTTTAATAAGTTAGTACCGTTACCATGGAAAAATTAACTGTTTTGACATTGTAAGGCGGATAAAGCCTTAAAGAGGTTTCCGTTCATCGTTATGTGAAATTTGGATGCAATTGGATCAGTCGTTCAAACGCAATGGTCCAATGTGTGTGTAATAATTCAGTCCAGCTACCGTGGGAACGATAAATGTTTTAGCATTCTAATACGGTTAGAACCTTAAGAGGACATCCGTTTATCGTTATGGGAAGTTTGAGCGCATACGGGTCAGAAATTCCTACTTAATATTCGAATGTGTGTGTATGTAATAAGTGAATATCGTCGTCATGGAAATTGTAAAACGCATTAGCGTTGCAACACAGTTAAAACCTTGAAGGGATTTGTGCAGTTTGGCTGCAATCGGATCAGTCATCCCTACGTGATGCTCGAATGTATGTATGGCTCATTATTATAGAAATGATAGACGCTTTAACAACCTAATTCAATTTAAACCTTAAAATGGCTACCCTGCATCCTTATGTGAAGTTGGCTGCAATCGGCTCATTAATTCCTATGTAATGATCAAATATGTATTTAATAGTTCAGTCTCGTTACCATGAAAACGGTAATAATAATGGGAAAGTTCTGGTGCAACTCTTTGCGTACCGCTAAAATGGAGACCATACAACTTTTCGTTAATCCCTTACTGTATAATAAACCTTTGCCACAACAACCACTACCACTGTACGAGAATGGTTGATAATCGATCTCGAAACCTCGGAAGAGTTTCATTTCAAGAAGGTACAGAGTGAACGTATAAGAGCATGTTCAGCTCAATGAGACTCTTTTGACAGCAGGAGGAGTTCCCATGGCCCCCAGGACCCACAGGGTGGACTTCAGGCCGACTTAGGACACTTTCGTCCTGGGAGTTAATTAAAATAAATTATAATGAGAAATGGATTAAGTGAGGAAGATGAATTGAACCCCAGACAAGGACCCAAAACCTACACCAAACAACAGAGGAACCACCGAAGAATATGAAGCTATGATATAATTAACTGAGGAAATATTGACATTAATAATTTAGACCCTATCTATTTTCATCCGAGGAAAAATTGTCTGTCTTGATAATGGCATACATGGTAATAAAGGATAAAAAAGGTATATATAAGGGCTGATCAGAAAGATTCAATGCTGTGTATTTCAACCACTCGCCTTGCATCATCAGAGAAGCACTCAAGTCAATTTCGTCCTATATTATTTATGTGCTTTTACTGATTGATATTTGAACTTGAAGGCAAAGTCTATTTGTCCTTGTTGGATTTGTTTTTTATATTTTTGTGAATTTCTTGCAGCCAACAAAAAATATGTCCTTCAATAGATCTAATAATATTTAAATGGCATTGGAAGAATTATTCAGAGGTCATGTTGATTACTGTGTTGAGTTTCTGTTGCGATTCATTTATCAGAGCCATGGTTAGTACTGTCGTTATCCATTTTAATATGTTTGTTGTATATTGCTGAATAACTTTACTGTGCTCTAAAGTTATTTTGTCAGAAGTTTTTTGATTGTCTAATGCTGATCCAAGCATTCGCAGACGAGTTCTTCACATCTGAAAATTTTTGTAGGTGTTGAGGATCCGCTTTGAAAAGGACGCAAAGGGCAGTTTGATGTCGGTGTAGGGATGTATTCTTTATTTTGGTTCAAAGGTACTTCATTTGGTTTTAGGTTGGTAGGAACATTTCCGGGGTGTATGGAAGTAGAGCCTTCACCGCCACTAAAATAATTAATATCTTCATCTTGTTCTTGAATAGTTGACTTTATATACTGTTCAGTATTTTCATCACTAGTATAGGAGGTAGTGACCGTTGTCTGGTCAATAATACTAAGTTTGTCTTTTTCTGATATACAGTTATTGTCTCGTTGTATTTTCTTTTGGTTAACCCTCACATCACTATTATTGCTTTTGGTTTTATCTTCTGTCGATCTGAGTTTTCGAGAAGGCGTTTCCATTTTCTTTCTTTCTTTTTTTTTTTAGAAAATCCTCTGAGGAGGGTGAATTCTTTGTCTTGGAACTGCCCGATTGTTTCTTCTTGTTCTCGCTATATTGTTTTGTAGAGGCATCATTCTTCTTTGTTTTTCTTGGATGTCGAAGTAGGAGAGTTGAAGGGAGGGACAGTAAGGATTAGAATATCTATGCATAATATTATTTGTTATTTACTGGCCCTCAAAACGACCTTAACCCTCCCCAGTGAAGAAAATGCGCCCCAACCCCGACGGTCCAATTTTTGCCGCCATCGGCCGGCGGTCGGGGGTGTGACAGTCGGGAAAAAGTCGCATTGAAAGGCAGTTCACCAGCGGCCTGACGCCAAATGGGCGTGTTAGGCAAAAACTCCTGTTGTCAAAGTAGCCTAAAGAACGAAGCTAGGAGTGATCTAACTAGCTTACACTGATCCTTGTGGTGTACCAATCACACCAGTACATTTTGTGAAAATGGTTGGCAAAAGGGTGGGAAAGTTATTTTTGGACCCCTTGTCCCGACTATGGGGTTGGTATTTGGTCGGAACTGAGGAAAATGCCGACCATGTCCTAACAAGGCGGGAATACGACGGCAAGAATAGTCGAAAAGAAGGCGGGCCAACTATCTAAGACAGTCAGCAGAAAACAATTGCAATTAAAATCAGTGATAGTCACAATACATCTACAATAGTCATTCATTTCTTCATTATAGAGATTAAAAATTCAATTGCAAATGTCAGTCAGGATCGTCGGGCTTCACTCGGCACTTGTTTTGAGCCCGACTCTACACGTTTCTGCTGTAACTCGATTCTTCAGAGTTTGAATACCGCATCAAAAATTGGCAGGATGAAACTTACGTCCACAGGAAGAATCAACATGCATATGACGTATGTATTTCACTTTGAAAATAATTCTTGTCGAAGTGAAACATTATTAGTAACAGCATTATTTCGGAAAACTTTAAAAATAGTTCTTGTTGAAGTGAAACATTATTACATATACCCTATATGATAGTAACATAGAACAAGATTAATATGTTGGAAACCCCACCTGAGTATATTTGGGGGACTCATATATTAGTCATTTAATCAGATTGTGACTAAATTTAACTAGAAAATTACTAGATTCACGACTGTGTCTAGATATTAGTATTTAACACTGTCTGTTTTCATAGAAACCATAAGATTTGCATGTTATTTTGAAGGGAAGGGTCCATTCTTTCATTAGGGATATGGTACCTTCTGGTGGATATGTGACGCCATTTTGTGACGATATCATTATAGAAGGATCCATAACATATAATCAGCAGTCTCGTATGACTTACATCAGATTTTCTTTCTCGATGTGTAATGCGTAGAGTTGTGAAACTTTGTAAATATATTGACAATAGATCAT